>OX376373.1:72473057-72509007 GCA_947369275.1 Nemotelus nigrinus | reverse complement strand
ATATATTACATTCTTTTCCAAATTAGTGTTTGTTAACTGAAGCATCCAAGAACATGGCATGGTTTGATGTCGCAGCATTCATTACAAGTAATATTAGAAGACTTGCGTGTAGATTTCATGAATGAATTGTGTAATGATCAATTACTTATTCCGTCACAAACTAAATGATTTTTGTCAAGAGGTTTGTCGCAAGCTCTGCAAAGAAGGAAATTACGTGATTTGCCACATTAGAATTGTGGTGAGATTCTCTTAAAATTTCTTGGATTCACAAAGATTCACTTGGATTCACAAAATAATAGAAATTATCTATGACTTCAGAATACCCGTTGAATCAGAAAAAAAGGAAAGTTTGTTTTAACGGTTTAGTTTAACATGGAAAAACCAATGTTACCACATAAAAAACAAATGGTAGCAAATCAGCAAATTTTTTATCCTTCAACAGAGCTGGATGTACGTAAACTGATAACTGGACAAATTTGATTTCATTTATACCTCATCAAAAATCAATTACGGTGGAATTATCGGTTTTTTTATTTATGTTTAAGTATATTATCATTCGATCACCTACGATTTCTTAAATTTATTTGGTTTTGAATGCTGTATATAAAAGGACTTTCTGGTACATAAAATGATTTTCAATATGAATTGTTGACCAGCTACAAATTTGGATGAAATAAAATCCCTTCTCTGAAATACTCTTAACCTTGAATGAACTTCAGTTCATAAAGTATACATTTTTGTTGAAATATGTAACAAATAGATATCAAAATAACGACTTTTTAAAACAATTTTTAAACATTGAATTTTTTCCGTTCTTTTAAGAAAAATAGTGCTCTTCAATTTTTCTCAAGTGATTACAGCAAAAAACAGTAAAAACACAAAAAATAGGACATTTTATTCATTGATTTGTTATATAATTGTTATTATTAACTTTTACAGTTTATTTTACTATCAACTCTTTTATTAGTTTTTCATTTCGATATTTGTCGTTACTAATGCTAAAAAAATTATCACGGCGCAGTTTCAGCAACATAATGTTCGCTGTGAAGTTCAAGTGCATCGGATTCTTATAGGTACTTGTGCTAAGCAATTGTATGCACAGTCGGAAAAAGATGTGCAGTTCATTAGAAGATTGCTCATCTGAGCTGCTATACTTAGCTTATTGTATCCGATCTGTTGTGTCCGACATTGTTAAACTTTTAGTATACGCCTCGCATTTTTCTTCGTATTAATATTTATTTATTTATCGGCTCGGGTTTATTGATCAGGATCCGACAGGTTGTGAATAGAAATTTAATTTTATTTTGTTATGTAAACATATATGTGCCTTTTTCAGTAGTGATCACAGCTAATTACGAAAGTGTAAACTTCAAGGGCACATCAATTCGAATAATCGTCTCCTAACCTCAAAACTTTCCTATCTTGTGTAATAGAGGTTTGCGAAATATTTTTTCGAATGGTGAGAATTTGCAGCTTTGTGGACGTTATCATTTAATATATTTAAAGTTTGTTTTTCAGTTAAACACTCATTACGAAACAAGTGTATAACGAAAATAGTTCTATAAAACATTGATTTTAATTTTTAAAATGCTACGAGATATTTTTGGAATATTTTTCCCAATCGTCGTGAGTTACTTGGGTGTCCTGGAACTAGTTTTTACTGTCAAAAAGATTTTTCACGTCTTACAAAATCATGCAAATCAATTTGGCAGGTGTGCAGATAGTATTGAAGAGACAAAAAAACTGCAAAATCAGTTAAAGATGGCTATTGAGCAAGTGAATACAATTGAATCAGAAAATCATAGCACCTTGATTGACAATTTGCTCGAAAATAATGAGGTTCGCGAAAACTTTAGTAAAATAGACTTTCTAAGAAATGGTATGCATCGCACGACTTCGGTGACTGCGGATGCCGATTTAGATATTCTAGAGAAACGTACTCTAAATACTCCTTTGGTAACAAATCCGTTACCTGTGTACCAATCTTCAACCTTATGTGCGGACAAAGCGAATTTTCGTGATTTAATATCGTTAAATGATGCTGCAAGTGTCAACAGTTCTTCCGACAATGATACGAAACAAAACAAAGTGCATCTGGATGCGGCAACGCAATGTGAAAATCTGGGACAAGATGACAACGTTTCCCTAAAGGATGAAGAAACGCAATGGGATGAAACCACTAATGATTTGCATGATCAATCCAATTACTTTTACGTAGAAAAGGCTATACACAACAAACAAGAGCATCGAAAATCAAAATCAAATCAAATAATTTCAGCTGCAGAAAGACTTTCTGATAATGACATGGATGACCATTTTATTCGTCAATCAGTAAGTATTTTACGGTAGTTATTCAATGCCATCATTCATTACGGGAAATAACTAATTAAAAGAAAGTAACTAAACCAATTTTTCCTGGCCAAGGAGGCCAAGGACAAGGGCAATTATTTTCACTAACACAGTTTCAAAATTTGTCAACATTCAGTTGAGTGCTTGTTGCCACTATTTTTTTACAGGCAATCTTCATTATTGAATAATTCTCAAATTGCATTGTCGGCGCGATGTTGTTACTCAAGTTGTCCAAAAAAATGTTTGTAGCTTTTAGCATCAATTTACTTTTACCCATGTATGCTCTTTTTTGACTGACTTATGGTTCTTTCTCAAAAAGTAACAGCAATAACATCTTATATAAAAATATAATTTCACGATTGCCTTGCAGGTATGTTACATTGAAGTTACATATAAAAATTCAATGAACTTAATTGCTAGGCAAAAAATTTGTTCTGCATTTTTATGGTCCTTTGAAATCTTTAAAAATATTAAATTAAGAGCTTCTGAATTCCAATCGAATATTAACACTTCAAAATATCGTACATTACTTAATTTGAAACAATCTCAATTTTCAAACTCCTAAAACTTCTTCAAATTTTAAAGAAATTGCTGAGGAAAGTAGAAGACCTAGATTTAATTTAAAAATAGTTTCATTGCACCTCTTTTCAGGTCTGCTGGTTGAACTCGGCAATGACTTCTGGAGTCATAAGTTTCACGACTTCTGGAGTCATAAGTTTCACGACTGATTTAACTCAGATTCTTGATCAAAGCTAAGTTGACTCAAAGCCCGTCGTGTATTTGAACCATAAACCACACTTTTAAGTAGCCAGTGAGTGTTAAAGTGGAAAACTGCAAATGCTTCCCACACGAGAAAATATTTCACAAGACTGCAGCTCTATTACCCGAAATAGGAAAGTTTTGAGGTTAAGATATGTTTGTTCGAATTGATGTGCCCTTGAAGTTTCCACTTTCGGAACTAGTGGTGATCACTACTGAGAAAAGGCAAAAATATGTTAACATAACAAGTCAAATTCGAAACCTATTCACCCACTAGACTACACAAGCTTCGAAGCTTAAATTAGCCAGCTCTTTAAGCGTATACTGAATATATTGCATATTGTAAAAGTTAGAAAAACTGCGAAACTGTTTGGCGGAAAAATCTTGAGGGGGGACATTTTTAATAGGAGCAAGAAAGTCTTTACTAAGTGCTTGAAAACTACGACAAGAAACGAAATCCATAAGACAATATCGGCAAAAAATATAACCTAGATGTGAATGCGCATATTGAGTCAATAAATAACACCAACGGTCTTTTGAAGATAAAAATCGAAAAATAAAAATTCGAAAATAATAGCTTCATTATCCACTTGGTTGCAAAACTTCTATGTTATAATTTTGAAGACTGAAAATATTAACAAATTTTCTCAATCGCAGTCGATCGAATATTATACTGTGAAACCTTGGGAATTGGACCATCTTAGAGTAATGCTACACTGCTGGTATTGATACCAGAGTATGGATACGACGGTATCGATAGCTTGGGAGGGTGATACGCTGCACGTATCGCCAAATTTTTGTGACTAATCATGCAACTGTAGCATGCATATAATAATTGTCATTCAAAAACATTTATGTATACTCTTCTTTGATCTAGAGCGCTGGGAACACAGAACACGATATGTCCTAGCAATGAATACCGTTGTCACTGCAAGCAACTCAGCGGCCACCGATTTCACACACAATATGCCAACGACGAGTGGTCAACGACCATCTGCTTCCTATGGGGCCATCAAAATCAACCCAAAAACCGCGCCCCCCGTCATTGTCGCTATTTTGCATAAGTCTGTCGCTTACTGCCGTGACTGAAATTATATCGCTACGACACATCCCGCTCTGTGTGCCCGCAATAATGTGATCCTATGTAATGCAGATACGCGGCGTTCAAAACTCGCTGCACGCGACGACAAATCGCGTTCTGTGTGCCCGACGTTTATAGGTTTTTGTTTTGGAATATTGAATTTTGTTCGTTGGAAATATCATCGTTCTAAGCTAAAACAATGACAATTTTATTACAGAAATATCTCGTAACGACGCAAACTGATCACAAAGCGGAAATAAGTCTGGCAGTTGATCAAGATTTTGACGTTATTTATTCGACAACTGACCAAAATACTTTTCTTAATGAAATCGAAGACCACCAAATCGATTATGAATCAAATGCAACGAAATATATAGGGGAACATATAAGTTCCAATCAGAAATTTGAGCTGACTAATGACATCATTCGAATCGATAACTCCAACATAAATGAATTAAATAGTAAACAAGTTGAAATTGAGGGAAAATTTGGTGGCCCGCAAGAAATAGGAATTTTGGCTTTAGACAAGCAAAATTCATTGAGGCTTACTGTCAATCATTTAGAAAATGCTCAGCCAGAGACCAGAAGATCCCATATGAATGCAAACGGCGACTTGGCAAAATATCAAAAGGATATTATGGAAGTTTTAATTGAATCTCAGTATGAACCTGAACTAAATAGCAAAATAGAAGCTTCTCCCCGAAAAATGAGTCCCAAAAAATATAAAAACACTTCAATGGACGTCACAGCATTTACATCGAGTGCTGACCCCTTTAAAAATACCTCAATAAACGTACCTTATCTAGAAAGTCGTCACAATAAAGTGAATCCACATAAACTTAGTGATTTTTCCGACGTATCACCGAAGCTATCGAAAGCCTGCAAAATAAAATCAAAAATATCACCTTTGCAGCCATCATTGCATAGTAATCAGATTATTCCAAACAATACGGAAAGACAGGGAAATTCAAATGAATTGGAAGGCTTAAGCGACTTTTATGATTTTAATGCAATGCTTAATGGAGCCGCTTATGGTTACAACGGTACTTTTGAGCCCACCCAGTTGCAGTGGAGATCTACTGATTTTCTGCATGGGCATTCAAAAAATAATCCGAGTTCAAATGAAACAACTATAATGCAGAAGTCTCTCACAGACAGTAGATTCTCTCCCGTTGATGAACGAAAACATACGTATGCGAAACAAGTTTCTGTCGCTGATTTCTCAGATTATGCTGATTATTTCGATGATCTAAGGGAGAAAGCAAAACATTTTCGAAGATCTCGTAGTCAGAGTCGATCAATAGGCTCTAGCTTTGAATCTCAGCTAGACCATCGAGAGTGGGATATTCATCAATCAGAGCCAGTTAAACCGACGAAAGGATTTGGAAGCTTATCTTCCAGAGAATTGACTCCAGAGCCATACCTAAATTCTAAAATATTTATGAAGTCTAGGACGATAAGCACAGACGACAAAATGTTAGACTTCTTGGAAGGAGATGAGTATCATCATTATCGTAGGCATTCACTTTTTCAACAGCATCAACCAGATATATTTTCACATGATGATTATGATGATAGTACCGTCGCTGAAGCAAGGACATCTGCACAACCCGGCTATCTTGTGTTAACAGTTGAAACCCCGCAAACACTCCACCGATCAGTGTCTGAAATTTGCACCCGTAGTATTGATCATTTTCTTGAATCTCAATCCCAAGATAGTTGTAACACTTTTTGCCAATCACACTGTGACTTGGAGAAAAATTAATCAATTGTAATTCATACTGTTGCCATGAACGCTATTTACAAGATGATATATTTAAGAGTCTCAGCAGAGATGAAAGGTTCGATGATTTGAAAATTTTTGAGAAAGTGAATAATGTCGGTCTTAAAAGTAAAATATGCAGAATGCTGCAAGTGCAAGCAATTGTTTAAGTAAAAATAATTGCACTGACTTCGATCAGCATGAAAAACAGTAAAACTTTGAACAAATTTCTGTGCTTGACAGCCCCATATGAAATAATTTACCGTCCCTCTACTCCAATCTTGTGTAGCAGACAGGCGCATATGCTTGAAGCTGATGCACATGCCGAATTGCAGGGAAAATCACTCAGAGACTACAGTTCCGACCCTGCGTCATTTTAGAAGAGAGTGCATAAATTTCAAGACAACTTCATGATGTCAAGTTACATATTCATCCATGGGGTAGTCGATGTCTGAGAGGCGAAACCTGGAGTCTAAACTATAATCTTATTCTCGAGATCATCAAAACTTTTAATAGGCATTGAAAAAAGCGATTTCGAATACGAAAAAAATATCGACCAATAAGCGCAGTTTAATTTCTAAATCATAAAACTATAAATGAAGTATTTTCAATATAAAAATCAAACAATCAAAAAACTTAAATTTTGAAATTGAAAATGCAATTATTGTACGAAATTTCTGGAGCTTATTGTTTTCCTAGTTCTCCTATATTTCTTTTGCTTATATTTATATTTTATAAGTAATAAGATATAATCATTGTAATATTTTCATTTTATGCTAAATGGACTGTATAGCTAAGTAATAAACTATAACTGTTTAAATTCGTTTATTGGGAAAAAATGCACGTGAAGCAACATATGAGTTCGGTCGAAAAATTGAGCGGAACTGCACCGAAACTACGTCATCAAATAAGCTGATCACGAAGTAGCTGAACAATTTTCACAATTGATTTTGCTTTTTGGTTCTTCTTAAAGTGTTTAGTGCACTAAAGAAAAAATAAACATCAATGTTTCATTCCATCCGATCATGCACGGTGACATAATCCACATCCGCAGGATAAAATTTAAATAATTGAAGTAAAATGTACGAAGTCGGGTCATTAAGTTCGCAGAATGAGTAAGTAGGTTATTAATACGGCTAGTTTAATGAAACGTAATGAGTTCTATATGAATAAATACCAAGTTTTATTTCAACCGAGCCATTTGTTTCTGAAGTATCAATGAACAAGCAACTCAATCTGGAAGAAAGTGTAAAATATGGTGAAAATCGAGTACCGCGCTGCTGTAAAGCTCCTCATCAAACAAGGAAAATCAACTCGAACCATAATGGAAGAAATGGCATCCATTTTCGGGGACTCTTGTGCAAGGAAGGGGTTCACTGGAAGACGACCCACGACCATGACGGCTAATCGAAGTGACCGCTCCGGAAATTGTTCAAAAAGTCGAAAAAGTCATATTGAAAGATACTAGATTAAAGAAAAAATAGCTCACAAAAATGGTTGGAGTATCAGATTTTAAGATCATCTTGGCAAGACTAAGGTCATCGCAAAGTGGGTGCCGAGAATGCTCACGGCGCCTCAAAAACCACAGCGCGTGGAGTGCTGTCGCACGTTTTTGGATGTCTGTAGTGAAGACGAGGATAGAGGATTGAGTCGAATCGTTACTGGAGATGAAATATGGATTCATCATTATGAGTCTGAGTCCAAACAAGACGCTATGCAGTGACACAAAAAAGGCACATCACCACCCACGAAATTCAAGGAATCACAGTCTGCTGGAAATGTAACAAAGACCATTTTTGTTTACTCAGAAGGGGTCCTGCTGATCGATATTAAAAGCAAAGGCGTCTCCATAACCGGATAATGCTACACTTCAAATCTAAATCGGTTGAAAGAAGCCATCAAAGAAAAAAGAAGAGAAAAATTCACCAAAGGTATTCTCCCTCTACACGACACCGCTCCTGTTCACAAGGGTCGTTTTGCGTTGGCTGCCCTTGATGATGTGCTTCAATATTTAAGATCACCGACCCTACAGTCCGGACCTGATTCTTAGCAATGGTTATCTTTTCGCGAAATTGAAAAAAAGAACTTCATGGGAAAAGGCAGTAGAAAAGGCAGTTTTAGTTTACTTTAAAAAGTAGAAAAGGCAGTTTTAGTTTACTTTTCCGACAAATCAAAACATTCTTTTAGAAGGTTTTATGTATACCCTAAAAAACGTTTTGATTTGTCGGAAATAATTGAAATATCCAAAAAGTGTATTGAAATATGTATATTGAAAATGAAAATAAATTTGTATTTTTATTTGCACTGGTCAACAATTTCAACGGTCAGAAGCGCCCTTGGTCTCCAAGTTGAGAGCAGATGGTTCATGTTGGGAGTCAGCAAAGTTATTTGGAAGATCGACAGTAAAATTGTTCGTCCAGATTGGAGTGACCTGAACTGATACTGAATCCCACTCCGCTTGCATATTGGGCAACTGTTTTCAACAAAATTATCTTTCGAAACCTGTTTATAAGCAGATGTACAAATACTTATGTATTTTTAATAATCTTCGAAGAACGTTCTCATTAAGAAGAACGCGCCATCCGATTAAGCTGAAATTTTCAGGATACATTTTTGTGAAAAGAGAATAGCTCCAGGTATCACCACGTATTAATTATCTTTAATCCTTTGGCGCCGGCGGCCATTTTAGTGATATTTTAGATATGCCTATTACTAAAATAGGCATATGCCTCTCAGGCATAATAAAATAACTAAGTTTGAGAAATGAATTTCGAACGTGTTTTTAAAAAATATTTGATAAGGTTTTGGAAAAGTTTTACCTTGTGTGTGCGCTAGGTGCCTAAAATGAGACCAGGAAAAATTGCAATTTTTTGAATTGCGATAATTTTTGACAGAGCTATTGAATCATTACAAAACTTACAGAGCATATTAATGCTACTGAGTTGTATGCATATATAGTGCTGGCAACCCTGCAGCTACGGCAGGCGCTGCAAATGAAAACCTTCTAACCATCGATTCTCCTGAAATATTTTCGCTTTTTAGAAGAAAAGCAACTCATATACAAATCTTATGCTTTGTCTACACAGTCAAAGTAAAACTTTGGAAATTCCATGTCGGACAAAAACGGCAACCCTTTCCCTATTGACCTATATTTTTAGCATCAAAAACTTCTGTTCACGGGAATTCACGACCCAATAATCAGATACAATGTGGGCAATTCTTTACCAGTGCTGTCATCTTGAAAAATCTCTAAGAAAAATAACTGCTTTTGACCCTATAAATTCTGATTCAATCACTAGATTTTAACGAAATTCACTTTAAGGCACGTTTGATAGAAATTTGGCTGAAAAATTAGGTTGAAGCTGCTAGTTATGGTAATTTTTGTGTCTTGAATTTTGAAAATTCGCTCAGGAAAATAAAGCTCTTTGCCCCATAACTTTCAGTGCAGTCATGGAATCATAACGAAATGTATATGGCAAATTAAACTTATTGCAGACAATACTCAGCAAAAATCTACTTGGAAAAACAATGCTAGGGCTGCCAGCTATGGTTGGTTTTATATTTTTGTTTTGCATAATTTTAGTAAGCAATTTTATCATAAAATTTTCAATTCAGTGATCTTGTAGTGAAAATAAACAACAAATATTACGATCTGAAAAATTTGAAAATGTTTGCGGGTAGTAACCCTAAATTTCTTTGTATCCCTATAACTTCCAATGGAGTCATCTGATCAATACGAAATTCGCAGAGTAAGTTGACTTCAACGTGAGGCAGATGCGACATATTGTTGGCTTTGGTGCTAGCAAAGGGTCGCCAGCACGAAGCATTTTTGTTATTTTGGTACCAATAAATGCTTGCATTAAGTATTCACATCGCGAACATTTGCAATGAAAATAAGTAAATAATGTTTAAATTTTCTAAGGTCTGGACATATTTCAGATGGTAATCCCAAACATCTTTCTATCGCTGTAACTTTCGCTTAGTAAAGAAATGACAAAAATTACAACTATCATAGCTGGCAACCCTATCATGATTTTATTCAACCAAATTCCTACCGAATTTGTCCTACAATGAGGTCTATTTATTACATCAATTTCGTTTTGAGTACATAATTGCGCCGGAAGTTATAGGGCAAAAAGCTTTATTTTGATGAGCAAATTTTCAAGATTCAAAAGACAAAAATTGTCAGCTGGCAGCTTACAACAAAATTTTGTTTTCTTCCAACTAAATAAAACAACCAAATTTCTTTCGAACGTGGCTAAGAGTAAGGTCCAGCTACTGTGTGAATTTCGTGAAAATCTAGTGACTGCATCATAATTTACAGGGCAAGAAACAGTTTTTTTTCTTAGTGATTTTCCAGGATGGTACCACTAGGTACTAGGGCAGACCATATTTCACAATCACTTCTACTAGACCTGGTCCTACACAAGAATAATGCATTCTGGATATAATTATCGGGTCATGGGTTCTGGTGAACTGAATTTTCGGATTCTAAAAATAAAAGTAAATCTAATTTGGAATTTCAATCTTTTATTTTGGCTACGTAGACAAAGCACAAAATTTATAGATGGGTTGCTTTTTTTAAAAAGCCCTCTTATTCTGAGGGCTGACTCTAACGCTCATAATGAATTATAGGGCAGCTCCTACACAAATGGCCGAGGTGAGAAATTTTTTGATTTCATCCTTGCCCTCGACCTTTACATCGCCAACACTCGCAGCGAACCGACGTTTCTCACCTCAAACCGCAGATCAGTGGACCGCACTCGCATCTTCTCCGTGACTGGGGGGTTTTTACAGGAGTATTCATTCTCTGATCATAGGTGCATATCGTTCAACGTGGCTGGCCGCAGCTAAGCTAAGCAAGGTATCTGCTCAGCTTAGCTGCGTTATTAACAGAAAGAGGACAGACTGGAAGTAATTTAAATCTCTGGTCTGATCCTCTCTGGAAACTGTTCCTAGGAACATTGACTGTTACCATAAATTGGATAAGCCGGGTAACACCTTTACTAGTTCTCTTAACTTCGCGACTAGGGCAGCATGTAATCCAACCACAGGCAGGGGGAATCACAAGCCCCGCTAGTGTAATAAGGAGATCAGCACCATGCGAAGAGAGTTTAGGAGGGAGTTCAATAGCTCGAAAAGGTCTAATGACTGGTCGTTGTATAAAACGAAGCTGAGGACTTTCAAGTATGCCGTACGCAAGACAAAGAGGGCCTCAGGGAGATCTTTCTGTGGAAACGTGGAGAATCTCAGCGAGGCAAATCGCCTTCGCAAAGTTTTAAGCAAGACACCAAAGGCTCTTGGGTGCATTCCCAGAAATTATTGTCCTCTGGATTCCCGGAAATTATTGTCCTCTGGGTTCCCGGAAATTATTGTCCTCTGGGTTCCCGGAAATTATTGTCCTCTGGAAACGGTGGACTAAACGGAGCAAGCTACCAGCTCAACGTCGTCGTTTAGAATATCCAATTTTCAATTGAGGTGGGCTACTTAACTCATTTGAGCCTTTTAAATCCCCGGGCCCTGGAGGCGCATAGGCGGGCCGTGGCCTTAAATCTGGCAGGGGCCAGGGACTGAAAGGTTCAAGACGTGCGATGATTTTTTTTTTATTTGTACAAGTACTGTTCATACAACTTATATAATTTGCTAATACATTATATATTTGTTGATTTATTCTTTGTTATTTGCTAATGCAAAATGTATTATCAAATAAACTTCTTGTCTGTGAATACGTATGAGCTACTACCACATGCATATAATGTGAATGGTAGGTATGAACTACACATGAATTAGCAATGACCGCTAAGAAAGAAAGCTTGTATGAATTATACGGGAATAGAATGGAAATAATTAGAAATGTAAGAATATTTTTTCGTTTACAAGCTAAATATATTGCAACTTATACTTGAAGAAGAGTATAGCTTAGTTTCAAAATATTTTTGAAAAAATTGGAATATATTAAGCTTAGAAAAAAGAAATTGATCTCTTGCTTCAAACACTTGTTACCTAGAAAAACGGAAAACAATTTGGCAAGATGAAAAGTGCTGTAACTTACTCTTTTTGAGTCATTTAGTTTGCAGGAATATCTTTGTAGCCCTAACTGCGTGGCTAAATGAAACAGCACAACCTTTGAAACTAGTGCTTTTTGCTGTTTTCCGTTTTCGCGATCCTTTGGTAAATGTGAGATTCAGACAGTTCTTTTCTGCAAATGACTTAATTTTTCCCCAAACTAAATACAAGTTTTCTCACTCAATTAGTAGTGTTCAACACAATATTTATCCCATCCCGAAGAGTTGCATTTTTAGTTCGGAAATATGTGCTTAACATGTTTGTTATAAAAAGAACATAGTGAAAGATGAAAAGATTTTCTACAAATTTAGGATTACTGATTGAATGAAAGATCCCCAATTAATAAACTGAGTCGTTGTATTTTCCCTCACCCATTTCTTTTTCTAAAGCCTCTTTCATAGTCCCATAGCTATCGATCACATATTTGCAATTGCGAAATCTCATTGACTAACGAGTTGAGCTTAAACTTCTGATTCCACGCCTTGTGTTTTGACCAACTGCCTCTTCAAGTTGCTTCAACAATTTGTGTTGTGATGGCTTCAAAAAGTGTAGGTAAAGTGATTCGGTGGCATTGAAAAGGATGTACACGTGTCGATTGTGAAAAATGTGTCCATCACAACCAGGATAATTTTATGAGCTAGACAGTGTACAAATTTGGCTGCAGGGGTGTTTCATCTTAATTTAGATTTGTACACCACTTTTTTGTTCTGACATAACACTAGCACCATCATAAGACTGTCCAACAACAGGCAATTCGGGAAGGGTTCAAAATTATATCTGCTAAATACGAGATATTTCTAGCTCCTGAACAGTCTACAAAGCTTGAGAACCTTTCTTCGACTGCTAGCTCCTTAGCAAATCTGACAACTACGGATAGTTGTTCCTTCTGTGGTTCCTTGTTGCGTCTGCCATAGTGGATATCAATCCGCAATCTTTTATTTTAGCTGTATTATCCTCGCGAACGATTTCAGCAATTATTTTCATCAATTCATTTTGTATTTTGCCACTACAGTAGTTCGCAATCTTGTTTTTAAAATTATTTATTAATAATGCACAAAATTCCAAAAAAAAATCACGGTTATCACTGGCACCACTTTCATCATGTCCTCTGAAAGCACGTCTTTGGCGACTGAGACACGTCGTAAGGCCGATAACCTTCTCCACAATATTCCAAGACTGTTCAAGCACCATATCATTTACTGTCTTCCAAGTACTATTAGAGTTTTCTCATTGTGCATGAACTTTGCTATCCGGATCGCGAAGTTTGGTCGAGCTGAAATTTTGGTGTATTTTTGGCAACAATGAAAACTCTATGGAAAATTTCACATTGTGATAACCTCACACTGAGTCATCAGATCATCACAAAATTGACAAGACTCATCAATGGGCATAAAAATAAGTTTCTGTCGTTTTTAAATAATGTCTGGGCAACTTTGCAGCTACCATAAGTACGTAAACACAAATCTTTCATACGGCTATTAGAATAAAATGCAAATGATTGATGAATTTGATACTATATTTATACAGTCAAATCTAAACTTGTAAAATTCCCAATCGCACAAAAATGCACCGAATTATTTATATTCTAAGCACCTGGAATTTGCGTTTACGGTATCTCGCGACCAGATAAAATTCATAGGATATAGTGGTCTTGAGTAGATACAGGTCTGACAAAAGTTTAATGAATATGATAAGAACCATGTGGTTGCTGTGTCACTATGAAAAAACGTTCGGTGAAATTGAAATGCTATGCCTTTTAACTTTGTCACGGTCGAGCATACTCGCGAGTCGTACCGGTAAAGGGTAGCTCGGTACCAAGGAGTAATTCATTGCGTTTTAGAAACTAGTGTAACTGTTAGGGCCATAGCTTTAGGGTAAAACAATAGAAGAATGATTCCTCGATACAACAGCTACGTACGTAACGAGATCGGAACAGGCCGACAACCACGGAAACGTGACCAACGACCGCGAGAATCAGAAAAGGGAATCGCGGGCAGTAGATGGCAGGCGGACGGGGATGACTGAAGTGGTGCCGACATCGATTCTATCGCGGAAAGCACATACATAGACGACACTTAGCGCATACTTACTGTGGAGTTCTACGGGTGAATCCTTAATACCTCGAGACGACCTGTCGCATCTGGGAGACCAACTTCGATTTCACGATCAAAACGTCCGAAGCGACGGAGAGCAGGATCAATGTAATTGGGTCGATTCGTGACCGCCATAACGATCAAGTGCGAGTTTTGTTTTTATACCATCCATGAGAGTAAGCAGTTCCGATACAATACGTCGTTCGACTTCACCATGAGTCTTCCCTCGCTTGGGAGCAATAGCATCGATTTCGTCAATGGATATGATCACCGGGGCGTTCTTTTCAGCTTCTTCGAAAGCCTTACGCAAATTAGATTCTGATTCGCCGGCTAATTTCGACATGACTTCAGGTCCGTTTATCTAAAAGGAGAAGGCATCAGAGAAGAAAAATACACCGGAGCAACAATACAAAACGGCTAACGACATCTGAACACGATTGTATGACAACGACGGCGGGTATATGGACACACGAGTTATCATCATTGACGGCCTTTTCGACTATCAGACGGGTTGGACGATTGTTCTTTTTCAGCATGGCGGCTGCTAAAGCATTAGGAATCTTAGAAATGATCAAACGCACAGCAAGATAAGACACTCTAGATCGTACACCACTCAAGCTACACTTGTCACAAATGTCAGCGGCCATGACCTATGACAACAGAGCAGCGCAGAATGACAGTTTGGTCAGTAAGGGTACTAAAGGAGAAAAGTGGTACTGCAATTGTACCAAAAAAATGGACAAGTGCAAGTTGAATTGGCATTTCCAGTCCGAATAATTCTCAGAGTTCAAACACCCACAACGGGTTGTGAAAAGCCGCTCTAGCGGGAATCGAAATGTTGAATCGACAACTGAAGTGAAAAATGGAATAGGGAGCTTCTTTCTGATTTTGGACACGGTAAGGAGCAGATTGGTGTAGAAGTGTCCAGGAAATAATATTGGATATTATATATTTTTCTTCTTGGCACGTACTGGCGACTGTGGTGTACTGCGACGGAACAAGGAATATCGTCAACGAGTTTCAGTACATTCAAGACGGAAGCGGGAGCGACAGTAAAAAGAATTCGAAAGGAACATGTTACGAGACGGATTTCTGCTTTTCTCAGCGACGGAAGGGTAATTGATACGAGTTGCGCGAAGTAATCGATGTATCGTAGTCTTCATCAAACGGAAAGGGCCCCAGCGTGGGATTTTTACCAGTTCAACGCGAGATCCAGTATCTTCAAGGCGATTTTCGCAGGTTAGATAGTTTAAGTTATTCCTTAGGTTCGTTTTAATTCGTTAAACCGAATTATCCACTCATTATAATGAAAGATGTGTAAATTTTAATAACGCGGAAGAGATTTGGAAAATAAGTAATGTGTTAGTGATAAGTCATGCTACCAGCAGTGGTAGAGCTAACCAACCGTTGTTCGTAATCTGATAGGTGAATTAAATAAAAGTGTAAATTCAGGAGGAAAAAAAAAAACCTTGGTACCATCTCGTATCCGTAATTTTCTTGACAGCGTAATCGCGAGGCATTCTTTCGGCGGGATCTTACTTTTACCCTCGAGACCGAGCAAACCGCCGTCACCTTCTCGCTTCGGGACGACAGGCGAGTGTTAAATTCCGGCCAAGAAGCGAGTGGCGCCTACCCACCCCATTTCTCTCCGAGCAAAGGCCGCCCGGAATTTGTCTTCGTGGTCTGGACAAGCGACTTAGATCCGCGGAAAACTTGTCGAAAGAGTTTCGGTAACAACTTACGATGCAGTTATCAAATTATAATAAAATTCACACACATTTAACCTGAGTGTAAACCAAATAGGTCACAGATAACATAAAAGTGGCAGGGATGCCATTTTTATTCTCCAAATGACTTCAAAAATTGTATTCTACGTTAATTACCTTATCGCCTACCATTTTAATACTTAGACTATGTTATGTGAAAAAACATAATTGCATAAAACGCTAGTTTATAAAAGTGTTCTTACCTAAATACCTGTATATTGCCAAGTAGGCATGAACAGATAATCTGAATAAAAAAAAGATGATTGGCGAGGTGTTTTTCGTCTTTTTCTTAACGTTTAACTTGTCGAAATTAAATATTTTCGTCCATTTCTCGAAATAAGTCCCATAACATCGTAATTAATACCGCAAGTAACACAGTCTCTATGTTATAAGTAGTGTAATTTGGTATAGGCTGCTGCACTACACAGCTCTTGCTGTAACCACAAAAACCTAAGAGGTGCAAACTTAAGTGTCTGCTGTTGGAAATATTTATTTTTCTGGGAGGGGCCAACCTAGGGTCTGGGGGGGGCCCGGCCCCCCCTGGCCCCCCCTACGGCGCGCTTATGTGGAGGCGTCCATGCGGTTGATATCCAGCAGTCCATCGAAATATCGTTGCCATGGCTCAGAGAGATTTATAACGCTTGCCTGCGTTTCTCGTATGTTTCCACCGGCTGGCGGGAAACTAGAGTTGTGTTTATCCCTAAAGCAGGAAAAGTTTCGCATGCTAAGCCAAAGGACTATCGTCCAATAAGTCTTCACTCTGTCCTGCTTAAGATTTTGGAAAGGATTATTAATTACCGTATTAAAAGATCAATCCATCCTATGTTGATCTCGCAGTCACATCACGCTTATACCAAAAGTCTTGCAATTAAAGAATATATAATATACGCTTGCCGCCTTCTTGGACATTGATGCGGTCTTCAACAACGTAAAGTCCGACGCAATTGTTGAGGCGCTGTCGGTGCTGCATGTGGATAAACGGCTGATTGCTTGTATCGTGCAGCTTCTCAAAAACAGAATGGTAATTTCTTCCCTGGGAAATGCTTGCATGCGACGTGGGGTCAGTTCCCTCTCTCTCTATCTCCTGTTGCGGAACATCACGGTAAATACTCTCCTGATGAGGCTTGACGGTGCTGGCTCCAAAGTGATTGCTTATGCGCACGACATACCAGTAGCAGTGTCGGAAAAGTATTTATCGACGCTATCAGAGAGGTTAAATCACTTTCTTGACATACTTTCACGATAGAGCCATGAGTGCAGCTTGAATGTGAATCCTAGCAAAACGGAGCTAGTGCTGTTTACAAGGAAGTACAAAGTTCCTTGTTTTGATTTGCCGATATTAAATGGGGTCTCCATTGATCCGAGCCAGAGGATCAAGTATTTAGGGCTCATTCTTGAGTCAAAGCTGCAAAAAGAGATACAAAATAGCAAAAAGAGCGCGGAAGGCTTTCAATGCACTTTACGGCTGTAAAAGAGCAATAGGGGCGAATTGAAGATTACAACCTCGTACTGTTGGTTGGTTTTATACCGCTGTAGTTGAGCCAATTCTATTGTTTGGGGTGGCGTTCTAGTGGTGGCAGGCTACATGCAAACGGCAGCTTGAAAAAATGCAAAGAATAGCTGCACTACTGATAATATCCCTACTAAGGCACTTTTCGTGTTGCTTCATTGGCTACCAACCAATTGAGATCACATCAGTAAAATTGGCTATCAATATCTTGAGGACGCTATGAAGTCGTTGTACTGTAGGCCATTACGGGCCATTGCCTCATAGGGTTCAACCACTGAAAGTCATCGATTGCATTTTGGTTTCTGGGTAAAAATGGTGGATCCAGGTCTCGTCCATGGTCACAAAACGTAACGAAAAATTCTCCTGATTTGCCTGGAACTTTTCGAGATTCATTTTTGAAATGTCGTCTCGTTTCTTCTTATGCTCGTTCGTTAACATTCTCGGTACCCAACGCGCAGAGACCTTCTTCATACGTAATTTGTTGGCAAAGATTTTTCAAACACTACCATATGAGATCCCTGTGACCTCAGCTACATGCCCGATGGCCACTCTTTGATCTGCCAACACAACATCTTCGACTTTTTTTTACGTTGTCTTTAGCGAGGGATGTGGATGGGCGTCCATCGCGATGTTCATCTTCAGTGGATGTTCTTCCCAGCTTAAACTTCTTGGCCCAGCGTATAACGGTGGACTATGGAGGAGCAGAGTCCCCTAATATTTCCACCATGTCGCCGTGTATGCCTCTGGTAGACAATTTTTTCAAACAGAGGTACTTAATGACAGCTCTAATTTCATTTTCCTCCATTTTGATGTTCTCTCTTCGACTTTTCGTATTCAAATGAATGTACCCCCCTGGAATCGTGGCCTATTTATGTTTTTTGTTTATGCTGACTTAGTGAGTATTAGTAAAAACATTTTTTTTTTAATTTTATGCGAAAAGGAAAGAACCAATTATCATTACCCAGCGGGAAAAAAGCACTTCAAAAGGGTTTTCGAAGCGCTTGCATCGAAGCATGCAAAAAAAAAAAATTTTTTTGCTTCAGCTTCATATAAATTTTAACACAGCATGTCCGCAGGAGGAAGCGCTTCCATGTAGCTTCATTAATATTGCTTCTAAAGCACTTTGGTAAAATCAGTTAGGAAGTAGCTGATTGCTCAGGCAAACATTACAGTGCTTCCCAAAATTTTCTCCACGTCAGTAAAGAGTAAATTGAGATTTATAAAAGAAAGATAGCTTTTGAAAGCTATCTTTCTTTTGAAACACATGAAATGCAAGTAAGGGTACGGCCAAGTCGGAGCGATGAGAGCGTACATAAATACATAAAATAAAACATACTCATATTGCATAAAGAAAAATTTATTCAACGTAAACACGTGTCCAGTGTACAAAGAAAAAAACATTTAACATATGGTCTTTAAGCTAAGGATATAAACATTGCTCCAATTTGACTTATTTTTAGAGTGTTTTAAACTGAAGGTACCAGCTTTCATTTCCGCCTCGAAGTCAGCGTACGGTTACCATGAACAAAAGTAAAGTCAGCACTTACGATAGACAAACTCATTGAGAAGTTTGTATTTATTCACAGCAACCCTGTTATGCCGCCCATCCCAGTTTATATTCAAAATTAGTTCTTCTGAAAATAATGTAGTGAGGCATTGACTAAGCCTCTGGCTTCCTATATATTGTTTTATGTATGATATCTGTAATGATAATCATTTACATTTACGAGGATATATTTAACAAAGTTTCATTTGTCTCACCACTTCTTCTTTTGAAAAATCTGTTCTGCATTAACATCTTCTAAAGCCGCATTACAGAAACCAGAAATAGCTTTTTCATTGCTGGTAATTGTACTCATCTTGCGCGCAACCAATCTTTGGAAATGCCGATTACTTACGCCTGCTTTCATTTTTTATACCTTATATCATACTTCAGATTATCAACGTATCAATAATGTTGTTATGCAGACAGAACTTACCTTTATCTATGTATAATTAAAATACTATGCACTTGCCACTATTGAAAAAATACTATGCACTTGCCACTATTATAAGCTATATAAGCAAAACTATATAAGCACTACAGTGGCTCACAGCTTATTTCAACCAGCACGTAAAAAAAACTTTAACTTCCTATAAAAACTAAACTAAAGAAGATACAACATTATTTAAAGGCAGGTTGTTAGTCTAATGTTTAAACTAATCAAATATGATTTTTTTTATTTCTTTTTATTTGTTTAGTATTCTAAAACAATGAAAAACGAAAAACGCAACCAAAAACAATGCCACAGCTTATTTCAACCAAATACTTTATAGGTGTGCAATGATCCGTTATCTTACAATGCAGCAATTATTTCTTTGTCTTTGCTTTAGTCATTATATTTGTAATGTGTTCAAGTTCAGTTTTGCTGAATTCTTTCAAAAGATCGTGCAGGAAAATTAATTTTTTGAAATGGGACCACGTACGACAATTGATCAGCGAGAACTGGTTCTCAGTAATTTTAAAAAAGGAAATTCGCGCAGGAAAATTGGTGAGATGGTTGGACTAAGTGATTCTACAGTGCAGAGCATCATATACCGATTTGCCCACGAAAAGAGAACGCTCAATAAGGGGAGAAATGCCACCAACAAAATTTTCAATCAAACGGACGAGCGCTTTATTGTTCGGAAAATCCAAGAAAACCCAAGGCTATCGGCTCCAAAAATTGTAAGTGAAGTGGAAACTGAGTTGGGCAAGTTCTGCCACCCAGAAACTATTCGTCGTGTACTGCGAGAGCATGAATTCAATGGTAGAATAGCGCGTAAGAAACCATTTATAAGTGCCAAAAATCAGAAGTGCCGTTTAAAATTTGCCAAGGAACATTTGCATAAGGATTCTGGATTTTGGAACACCGTTATATTCGCTGATGAGTCGAAAAATAATATTTTTGGCTCTGACGGAGCCTCACGTGGTAGGCGAAAGCCAAATACAGAATTGCAAAACAAAAATTTGAAAGCTACAGTCAAACACGGAGGTGTCAGCGTTATGGTTTGGGCCTGCATGTCCGCACCGAGAGTTGGAAACTTGCAATTTATTGAGACTACAATGGATAAGTCCCATTATCTCGAAATTTTGAAGTCCAATTTGATTGAAAGTTCGGAGTAACTAGGCATTCGCGATGACTTCAGATTTTATCAAGACAATGACCCGAATCATAAGTCGGGTATTGTACAGACATGGCTGGTTTGGAATCGTCCGCATGTTATGCAACCACCCGCACAGTCGCCCGATATTAACGTCATCGAAAATTTGTGAGCCATTTTGAATACAAAAATCCGAAAACGGAAGATATCCAACAAAAGCGATCTCAAAACTGCATTGGTTGAGGAATGGGTAAAATTACCCCACAAGTGACACAAAAGCTGGTCGATTCAATGCCTAAGAGACTAGAAGGGTGGTCATACTAAATATTCAAATATTTTTTTGTACCTTGCAACTTAATTTAAACATTGATTCTGTTACTTGGTTGAAAGAAGCTGTGACACTGTTTTAAGTTACTTTTTTCGTCATTAATTGTTATGTCCTATTGAAATAAAATAAAAATAATATTAAACTGAATAAATGATAATTGTGAACACTAGTCTAATAATCTGCGTTTAAATAATGTTGATAACTTATTTCGTTTAGTTTTTATAGGAAGTTAACATTTTTTTACGTGCTGGTTGAAATAAGCTGTGTATACAAGCAAAACGTTTTGCACGCACGTGTCTGTTCCAAGCAGTGGTAGCCGTATACTGCGAAAAACTAAGAAAAACTTGCTATATCATTTTAGCATTCAATTTCCGGGAAGATATGATAGCTTCGAATTTCCTTCAGACTGCTTCCGAAGAAGCACTTTTTTTAAGCATTTCCGAAATCTGGGTGAAGCACTTCGAATCTGCTTTTTTCCAAAGCATTTCAAATTCTTCCCGCTGGGTACTTATTGATAAACCTTCGTATGTGCAGATTTTTGCTCCTAGCAACTTCAACGCAACCAAAATTGCTCCAAATTTTATCAAAATCTTATGTAGACGTAAAGCCAATAGTTAACGAGATATTTAAGAAAAACTGATTTTCGTGACCTTTGATCTTTATTTAGTAATAAAGTTCGAAACTCAATAAGAGTCATTTGAACCTTACTAGATGTCTTAACATTTGGTTCAGCCTGGTTACTACGTATACAATCAGATTTTTCATTTTCTTTCAATCATAGCATCTGTTTTTCGACTTGCGCCCTTATATCGTTTATGTTACATGTGTACAGCTGCGTCTAACATTTAGTTGTTGAAAATAGTTAAAAAGCTTTGCTATTTCTTGTGCCTATCAAATATTAACCATTTGATATGGACATAAATATACATAGCTCAATCAATTTGGGGAAATAGCACAAGCACTAAAGTGTTTCTTGGTGTTCGTACGAACTTTCTAAAATGAAATGCACTCATAAACTCAGTGATTTTTTATTCATTTCACCGAATTATATGATCTTACAACCTGCTAAAATACACCTGCATGAAAATTTAATCTCCCGCAAAATTTCTTCCCCTACAAATAATCGAAAAATAATCGAAAACAAATTATAGACTAAAAATAGTTTTGTCGCAAATCATCATTTTAGATCATTCAGATTCGGGCCGTGTGCATAAAACTTCAAAATAGTTGGTTCTTATTTTCGGAATTTCGGAAAGACTTTTACCGTTGAATGCTTCTGACAATTCGATAAACGATTCCTGTTTCCGAGAGAAGCGCGCAATGAATACGTTTAATTCAAGTCTAAATATAAACAGATATCGTAAATTCCGCTGCTTCAAATGCTTTTTGAATTGAAGTTTTCTGCAGAATGGCAATTGGTCAGCCACAGACGATTGTGAGAAAAATGGGTTTCAAGTGATATTTACTTTGAAGTAATCTAATGAATCGAAGAAATTGCCATCATTTGTCGGAAGTTCAGTCTGTTGTAGTTCTAGTTTTTTAATTCATATTTAAATTCAAAGCCATGAAATACCATGTTATAATGCATATGTTTGAACTTCTACTTTTATGTTACGATTTTTGCGTCACGTTTCCTTAGCATATCAGAAAGCGCAGCTTATTTCAAACGATTAAAAAACATTTCGGAAGGTGGGCGAAAATATTAACATAAAAGTGGTGGGTTTTGTTTCTTCATTAATGCATGCAAAGCAATGTTGTACTTTGTTGTGTATAAAATATGAAATTAGAACGTTATATTGAGCTCATTTTTTTAGACCTGAGTTTTCATTGAAAGCTACTGTTTACTGTTGGATAGTTTTGATTGTTCGAATGTGCGACCGCTGTAAAAGGTTTCATTACCAGTTTCAAGTCAAATACATACATCTAGAGATTTTTGCTGATGGTAATATCTGCTAGACAGTGCACCAAATTTAATTGAAATCCCTTATAGACTTTTCAGCGGTGTATTTTACCGGAATCTAGAATTTTTCGGAAGGAATTTTTATTTCAAATCAATTTCCGCATATTTCGATATTTTCGTGAACTCAAGTATATCTGACCTAGTACTTAATCGATTTCAATCCTAATATCTTTCAAACTTACAATAATACGATTGTATACGATTTCCGCAATGCTGATTACGATAGCATTCACCACTCTCTTGACAATGTCGGTTGGACAGATATGCTTACGTCTCAATCTCTTGACGAAAATTTAAATTCTTTCTACAAAATACTATTTGACGTGGTCGAAAGATATGTCCCTAAAATTATGAGAAAAGATAAGCTTTCTGAGCCTGGGCTTGAAAAAACTCTTAGACGTCTGAGAAATCACAGAAATAAGCTTCACAAATCAATAAAAAATAATGTCGACTCTAGCCATCGTATCAAAGAAGAATACAATGCAGTGGTGCAGGAAAAGTCTCATGAAGCATATGACAGATTCATTAAAACTACCGGCGAGAATATAATTCACAACCCCAAAAAGTTTTTTGACTTTGTGAATATGAAGCGGAAAACAACCGGTTATCCCTCTTCTATGTGCAATAGAACCTCAATGTCTTCTTCTCCTCAAGAAATTTGTAATTTTTTCGCAGATAACTTTCAAGAGGTTTTTAGCCCTGTCAGTACTCCATCACCCTGTCACCTCCCTAGAGTATCTAGAACAATTTTTGCTGAGGCTAGAACTATTTCTAGAGATTATATTTTTAAAGCTATCTTGGAATTTTGATAGTAACAAAGGCCCTGGACCCGATCTTCTTCCTCCGACTTTTCTTATTAAATGTGTCGCACAGTTAATCTCTCCTCTTCACATCATATTCAATACATCTCTTTCTTCTGGGCTTTTTCCATCGTATTGGAAAACCTCCTACGTTACACCAATATTCAAAAATGGTGATAGAAGATCAATTAAAAATTATAGAGGCATCGCCATTTTATCAACTATTCCTAAACTGTTTGAAAAAATCATATGTGATAAGCTATCCCCTCTGGTCGATGCTCGACTTAAGGAACAGCAGCATGGTTTTAGGAAAGAGCGCTCTACCATTAGTAACCTGATGGTGCTGGTTTCCCATGTTCCTTGCAAAATGGAGAAAGTTGATCAAATTGACGCAGTCTACACTGACTTCAGCAAAGCGTTCGATCGTGTTAGCTACTCCATTTTGATTTCCAAGCTGAAGCAATTCGGAATTGCAAGACCTTAACTAAGATGGATTAGCTTTTACCACCAAAACCGCTCACAATATGTAAAATTCCGAGGGATTATCTCTAAAAAAATGCATGTCAACTCTGGAGTACCTCAAGGTAGCCATCTTGGCCCTTTGCTATTTAACATTTTTACATCAGGCCTGTCGGAGGTTTTATCTGCTGTACCTCATCTACTCTATGCAGATGATCTGAAAATTTTTCATACTATAAAGTCGCCATCAGATGCCAACTTTTTTCAACTAAAACTAAACTCCCTGGATCATTGATGCTGCATGAACAACCTACCTCTCAATATCGAAAAATGTCATGTGATTAGCTTCTCTCGAAAAAGTACGCTCGTACATCATACTTATCTTTTAAGTAATACGACACTTAAAGCCCGTCCAGACTACGGATACTTAAGTATCCGCATACATAAGTATCGTCCACACTTTTCATTGATTTTCATGGCAAGGGTAAAATGTATCTGCAGATCTCGCTGCAGTGTGGACAATACTTATGTATCCGGATACTTAAGTAGCTGTAGTCTGGACGGGCTATTAGGAGGGTTAACAATATATCAGACCTCGGCGTAGTGCTGGATGAAAAGCTCCGCTTTAATTTTCATTACGACAAAATAATCTCTCAAGCAAGTAAACGACTAGGCTTCATTAAACGGCGAGCTAGGGAGTTTCAGAACCTTTGGGTTACAAAATCGCTATACACCGCGCTCGTTCGCCCTCTTCTTGAATATGCTTGCATTATATAGAACCCGGTTTTCGAAATTCACAGCCACAGATTCGAATCTGTTCAAACGCAATTTTACTATTCGCTCTTAGAGGTCTTTACCAGCCTTGTGATTTTAGCAATTTACCACCATATGAATCTCGCCTTAGACTTCTGAATTTGTCACCACTTGCATCCAGAAGATTAATGTTATCTGCCTGCTTCAGTTTCGATGTCATTAGAGACGCTGTTAATGTCGACTACATTCAGGAAAGATTTGTGCTTAACCAGCCCGTGAGAGTCACTAGGTCCGGACAAATACTAGTTGAATATAGGCACAGCACCGCATATGCTGATAATGAGCCAATAAATAGATGCTGTAAGATATTCAACAGCATGAGCCAACACTATTCCCCCACAATTTCGAAAGCGTCCTTTAAAAACAGAGTTACCATGGCTCTCTTATCTTACCCTCTCTAGTTCATCAGCCTAGTACCCTTTTCATGACTAACAAAATATTTAATTTAATTTCCTTTTTGTATTTAATAATGTTGTGCCTACATGTAATATTGCTGTCATATTTGCTAATAGAATGTTAATTTATTTATTTGCATTGCTATTCAGTGTATTTTTTACCTGTTATTTATTTGTTTAGTTTTGTTATTTTAAATTGTAATTTCAATTTATATTTTTATTTATAAGTAATTGTATACCTTGCTTGGTGAAATGAAAAGACTTCGACGGTTCTATCGTTGTATCCTGTCGTTGGCGGCTCTCTTGGCATAATTAAATAAGCTGGGGCATATTTCGATACCTAAATCATTCATTAGGTGCAAGAGGAATGTATGGCCTTTGATGAACATCCCAGCGGCCATGTAAGCTGATATTTCAACTATTTTCAAGCCGGCAATCTAACGGTTTTTACTACTAGGTTCATGAATACAGGCCCCTTTGTATATTATAAAAATATACAAGCGTAAATGTACATCTGTATCTATATTTCTTTAGAATTTCAGATTTATTAGAATGTGGGAGGTAAACGCAATTAGAAACCCGCCCATAGCACCGAAATGAAAGTAGGCAGGGACCCCCGGCAGGTATGCTCGACCTGCTGGGGAACGTAGCGGTGCCTATAACTGACTATAACTCGACAACTAATACGAATATCGCTTTAAAACTTTTGGTATATTTTAAGAGCATTTCGAACATTTTGATGTAAAAAAAAAAAATCGATTTTTTTTTAGCATTTACATGTATTTTCCCTAGAGATGTTCATTTAAAATATATATCGATATTTTTTCCGATATGACGTATCGAAACTCTTTATCGATAGTTTGCGGTATATCGAAATGTAAATATCGATTTTTCGATATATCGAAATCGAATCAAAAGTTATATATATTGGATAATTTATTTTCTTTATTGCATTGGGCCTTTGGTTGGTTTGGTTAGGTGATATTACTCCCTAAATACAAGGGGTTGATATTGTTTCTATGTATATTTTTCTCGTGAATATCTGCCACAGTAAAATTTAAATGCTTGTTCAGATAAATTATGTCATTATTCCAAAGAATGAGCACATAAATTATGAAATTTCTGGAAAATTTTCGAAAAGTACAAATGTTGGCAAAATATGAAGTTTACTACTAACATACTGCTGGATAAAAAAGCAGAAAATCCAAATAGAATAAATGAAAAATAGTATTAGTTAAATTTGAAATTTGCTTTGAACTCTGGTTTGAAACAAAGAGAATAAAGGCAAATATTTGTCCACGTCATCTATCATTGCTTTGACTTCTCTTCGCAGTGGTCAAATTTTGCTCATGAAAATAAAGATATTTATTTTATGATGGACTGGCTCATCTCAAATTATAAGTTAAAGGGGAATAAAGAAAATAAATAGATTTTATGATATAACAAAATAATAAATAAATATATAATAAAAATAATAATTGCAATATCATAACATGTAAAAAATTATATTTATTCTTAAACTCATAATGAATGTATTCATATCTGAATTTAACGTTTCCTAACCCCCGCCCACAATAAAGAGTTGACCATATCGGCTTCGAAACCGTTGTCTGTAGAAAATTAATGCAACAAACCTATGCCTAAAATAGCGCAATTCATAAGGAAAGGTAAGACTTCATTAACAGTGAATAGTTAAAAGAAGAAATTTTACACAAATCAATTATATTTATATGTAAAAAAAAATATAATACAAATTAATCATGATATAACGATTTTTTCAAAGTTCCCAATATTTTTTGCTTAAACCTTGTATAAACAAAAATTTGTTCACCCGTTTAGCTTGTAGCCGATTTCTCTGTTGAGTTAAGAACTGCGTAGCCTTCGAAAATAATCTTTCAGAAGACGCAGAACTAGTGACCATAGTCAAGTACTTGTATGCAATATTGTATAACTTCGAAAATTGTACTTTATAATCAACCCATACTGCCAAAGGGCTTTCATTTAATCTGCTAACTGGATCCCTCAAGTAAAGAGATAATTCGTCTGAGACACTTTCATCAGTTTTATTTGTTTTCCAATTTCGTTGAACTAAATGATGATGATCGCTCCAGAGACTAAAATCGGATTGAGTTTTGTCTGAGCCATCCGAGTCTGATCCCGCAGCTACACATAATTCATTTTGCTGATCTTAGTTCTTTGATTTTAAGTATGACATTCGAACAAGCCAGTTGGTCTTCAAAATGAAATTCCTTGAATCGCGGATGCAAAAATAAAATCTATAAACAGAACAAATCGAGAGATTTACTATTTCAGATATTCCCTTTGGTTTCTCCTCTACCTAAGTTCTACGAACTTTTGGCTGTAACTTCTAAAATTCGCGTACACATGGCTCACTATCTCTATTGTAAGACCAAGTTTTTTTAAAGCTAATTAATTTAAACTAATTATTTAAAGTACTTTCAATTACCTGAGTAAACCGAAACCGCCCAATCACCGAGAATCCTTCACAATTTGTAAAAAAAAAGATAAACCTAAGTTTTGTCAATATACGAGGATGGGCAGCGCGGTGGACACGATCTAATTAATTAGACCAATTAATTACAAAACAATACAAAAGCAAACAGGCTGGTTTGAACGGTTTGCTTCTTTCCGTTCTCTTCTCTTGCTCGACCAGCGGTTAGCTCGCGTTGCGACACGGAAAACAAAAAATTGTTGACCAACTCGTTCGCAAGCACAATACGATAATCTTGTACCGGATAATATATCGATATTATTATAATCGATATCTGAGGATTCGATTATATCGGGTTGATTCGATATATCGGGAGTCAAATATCGATATTTCTTAAATATCGATATCGAGATCCCTAATTTTCCCCCTTAAGTAAAACTTCCCGTTTCACTGTCTAACAAATAACAAATCACAACGTATCACTTTCAATTTATACATATTACGATTTGATACTTCATGTATTCAATGTTAGCCCAGTTGGTTTTAAAGTTATTACATAGAAAATAATGACGTAACATATGAGCGCGGTTGTCTAATCATGAACCAATTTTTGGAAGAAACGTTTGTAGGGTGTTAAATTTTAAGTCTATATACATATTAAAAAGAAATACTTCGGAAATTTAACTATAATACTGAAAGTTTTCATTATTAAGAATATGCCCTCATATTCATAGGAAATTGAAATTTAATTTCTTCTGTATTGTGTATAACTGTAAAACAAAATGCATATTAAAATATATCTTCATATTTCTAACCGTGTAGATTATCCTGTCAATTGCCTATTCTTAACATCGCAGGACCACACTCACATCCACACCCTACCCACCCCCGCAAACGAACCACCCCAAAATAACCGGTTTCGTAGTTTTTTTTCACCATACCGTCTTATCCCATGAACGATCAGGATAAGGTCACGTCATTTCACGTAAAAATTGGTTTCGAGGCTTTGACGCTATGCAGTCATCACAGGAATGGCAAAAAACTGATTATTCCGGGATAGTCTGCAGGGAGTTGAGGTCCTATAATGTCAAAAAATGAGCGTTGACATAATTATGCCGTGATATTATCTTGCTTTTCAATACTCCTATCCTGTGCATGACGTCACAGGGCCATGATACATTACAAAACCTATTTTCACCTGCAATATTGTTGTCTTTTCCTGCTCCTTCGTGGAATATCACATATAGGATGCAAAAATACGATTTATATCCGACAAGAGAGTAGCGAGCAGATGTCCCACCAAGTTTTAAGGGGGAGGGGGGTGTTTTGCATTTCAGAGCACACTTTTCCACCTATCCTGGCGTGCGGAAAATACAGTGGCTCACAGCTTATTCAGACCAGCACGTAGAAAATACTTTAAGTGCCTATCCATACTAAACTGAAGAGGATTGAAAAGTAACGGTAACCGAAGATTCTCTTCTTGTTCCTGGGTCAGTTCGAGGACTGAACAACCTAATCTATTCAATATTTTTAACTCTTGAATCCTTCAACTTTGACTTCAATTTTTAATTATTTCAAATTTACTCGTCGCTTTTGCGTGGCGAATTTAACCGCCCCTTTAGCATTAGCTCAGAGTGATTTGATGCAAATAAATTGAAAATAAATAAATTGAAAGATATATTTTAAGTTTTTCTCAGTCTTTATGGTCGCCTATTCAAGTATGGCTTACCAAGTCAGACTGTGTTTTATTGCATAATTTTTCTCCTATATATATCATACATAAAATACGTAAATCGCTATAGTGTATGGATCGGTTTTGAATTCAAAAAAATAATTAATCATTTACTTGTTGTTCGTCTTGACCGCTTGGTGGTCAGTTGTCGCTGCCATCAATGGTGAGCGAAAAAAGATGGCTGACAGTGTTTGTTTTGACATTTGTTAGTTTGACTTTTCTGTTTTAGGTTGTACACAACACCCTCTCCCTTTGGGGAAAAAAAAAAATTTTTTTTTGCAATGGAAAAAAATTTTTTTTTTTTCTTTTTTGTTTTGTTTTTCTAATCCATACACTTTTACAATCTTTGAACAGTTTTAATCAAATAATTTGCATCAAAAGCTTATGGTTCACTTAGGGTGGCTTACAATTGGTACATATTTTTTTTTTTTTTTGTTTAACTAAATTCATGGTAATTCTTACTTAAATATAATTTTGTATACATATGCTTATATGTTATTTTACATTATTTTTGATAAAATTAACTATATGCACTTTTTGCATATTTATGTTTTTCCTTTTTTTTTTTTTGTTTTATATTTATTGGCTATTGTTTTACATTGTTTCACATTTAGTTAAAAATATATATATTTTTTGTTTACATAAACTCTTATCTTTATATTTTTTTTGTTATTTGAATACATTTCTTTGCTAGAATAAATATATGCATTTTTCTTCGCATATTTTAGCATTACTGTACATGTTCAAATATGTATACTTTGTTTTTTTTTTGTATTAATTTTAAATTAGAGGTGTGTATAGTTTCAATAAGTTATTATGGTATTTCTTACATCTTCCGTTTACTAGTATATGAGTATTAACACCATTTCTTTCTAGTATTTCATATGGTCCGTGATATGTATTCTGTAGTTTTTTTCTATTAATGTTTTTTACTAAAACTAAGTCTCCTACTTCAAAGTTTGCTGGATTTGTGTTATTGTCTAATCTATTTTTCCTTTTCATTTTTACTTTTTCTATTAAGTTTCGAGCCAAATTAATGCTATTTTTCAGCCTAATTTTCAGTTCATTAGCGAAATTGTCTAGATTGTTTATTGGTTCGTTTTGTTCTATAATATCGTCAGGCAATTGGGGTAATCTTCCATAGACTAGTTCGTATGGAGAATATTGTGTATCGATATGTGGACTAGTATTATACGCAAAAGTGTAATACGGTATCCATTTGTCCCATTCATAATCGTTAGCAAAATTAAGTAAATATTCATTTAATACTCTGTGGTTACGTTCCACTGAGCCGAGTGTTTCGTGATGATATGGTGCTGAGAAAACTTGTTGAATTTTTAATAAATTACAAATGTTTTCCATAAGCTCATTGACGAATTCAGTTCCATTATCTGATTTTAGAATTTTGAAAATACCATGCTTTAATATTAGTTGTTCTACTAGTGTTTTGGCAATAGTTTTAGCGTCTTTTGTTTCAATAGGGTATGCAATAACGTATTTTGACAATTCGCATTGCATCGTGAGAATGTATCTGTAACCGTTTGATATTCTGAGTGGCCCTACTGTATCTATAGCGATTGTCTCGAATGTGTTCGTTGGTGTGTCTGTTATTGTTTGTTTCTCTTTTATATGTTTTGTTTGTTTATTTTTCGTACAGGTTTCACAGTTTTTAATAAATGTCTTTATCATCTTGTTCATATCTTTCCATATATATTTTTGTTTTAATTTTAGTAATGTTTTTCTTACACCCAAGTGTCCTCCTATCGGTGTTGTATGATAGTTGTTTATTAGTTTAAATTGTATTATTTTATCGTTTATTCGTTTCGGTGGTTTGTATATTATTATTTTTAGGGGCTCTTTATTGTTTGTTCGAATACTATTCTGTAGTTGATTGAATTTGTTTTTAAATTCTTCTTTATTTATCATGTTATATATCTCATCTTTTTCTTCTATGTATATTTTCGTAATATTTCTTCTAGTTGCTTGTAATGTCAGTTTCTCCAATGTTGGAACTAATTCCGATGGATTATCGCTGCATCTAACTAGGATCTGATTGTTCTCAATCATGATTTTTGGAATGCTCCCTATTTCAAATTTTAATTTTACTAGATTTTTTATATCAGCAGGGGATTCACTGTCCCATATGTAGATTTCATTATGTCTTGGTTTGCTTATTATTCTTGTTTGCACTTTTTTAGTGTTTTCGAGGTTTTTTACCATATTTCTGGTAAAAAGTAATACCTTCTTTTCTTCGGTAATATTTCTCTGCTTGGGTATCATGTCTTTTAACGTGTCTGAATTTAATTTGATGCGTGATAATGCATCAGCATTAACATTCATTTTGCCCTTTCGATATATTATATCGAATTCGTAGTCGCATAAATCTAGTCTTATGCGTGTCATCTTTGATGATGGGTTTTTATGTGTAAATAATGATATTAGTGGCCTGTGGTCTGTAATGACTGTAAATTTTCTTCCAAATAAATAGGGTCTGAAAAAATTTATCGCCCAATGGATTGCCAATAATTCCTTTTCGATTATCGGTTTGTTTAATTCATGTTTTGTTAAGGATCTACTTGCATAAGAAATGGGTAGGTCGTGCCCTATTTCGCCTTGTGAGAGTACTGCACCTAATGCATAGTCTGATGCATCAGTTGTGACAATAAATGGTTTATTGAAATCTGGGTATTGTTGTCCTCAGCGCTTCTTCTTTCCTGGCCTGTAAGATTCTTGGATGAATCCTTGGCTGTGGTCCACCAACCAAAGGTAGACCAAATTCTTTTGGGGGCAGGATCGCCATGAAAAGTAACGGTAACCGAAGATTCTCTTCTTGTTCCTGGGTCAGTTCGAGGACTGAACAACCTAATCTATTCAATATTTTTAACTCTTGAATCCTTCAACTTTGACTTCAATTTTTAATTATTTCAAATTTACTCGTCGCTTTTGCGTGGCGAATTTAACCGCCCCTTTAGCATTAGCTCAGAGTGATTTGATGCAAATAAATTGAAAATAAATAAATTGAAAGATATATTTTAAGTTTTTCTCAGTCTTTATGGTCGCCTATTCAAGTATGGCTTACCAAGTCAGACTGTGTTTTATTGCATAATTTTTCTCCTATATATATCATACATAAAATACGTAAATCGCTATAGTGTATGGATCGGTTTTGAATTCAAAAAAATAATTAATCATTTACTTGTTGTTCGTCTTGACCGCTTGGTGGTCAGTTGTCGCTGCCATCAATGGTGAGCGAAAAAAGATGGCTGACAGTGTTTGTTTTGACATTTGTTAGTTTGACTTTTCTGTTTTAGGTTGTACACAACAGGATATCAAGATTATTTAAACGCAGTTAACTAAGTTAATGTTTAAACTAATCAGATTTGACTTTATTTATATTTCCACATTTTTTTAAATATACCATTTGCAAGTCAAATTCATCATTTTGCAGGTCAATTTAATACTTTTGCAATTGAATTTAACACTTTTGCAATTGAATTTAACACTTTTTTAAAACAATTAAACATTTTTGCAATTCAATTTAACATTTTTGCAATTCAATTTCACATTTTTGCAATTCAATTTAACTTTTTTGCAAATTAGTTTAACGCTTTAGGAATGGTGATATTACTTAGCTTCGAGTGTGCGAAATGAATAAAAGAAACGACGAATGTGAGTGATTGTTTAATTAAAATCGGAAAAGTAGTATTACAAAAATAAGTAATCATTCTATTTTACCAATTTGTAAATTACGTATGATATTACTATTGCTATTATAGCAATTTAATCTTAACATTGATAATTAAAATTTTTGTTACTGTTTGTCCTAATCAAAAATATTTTCAATTGCTAAAAAAAATTATGTACAAATTATCAAATAATTTTATTCTGACTTCATTTGAATGAAATAATACGCAAGTAATAATAAAAATCGAACAATAATTACCGAAGTCAGAATGAAATTATTTGATAATTTGTACATATTTTTTTAGCAATTGAAAATATTTTTGATAAGGACAAACAGTAACAAATATTTTTATTATCAATGTTAAGATAAAAATAAATGCAACAACAAAAAATAGAAAAATTTCAAAGTTGCAAGTGGGGGTAACCCCTTAAAAGTCACAGTCAAACACGGAGGTGGTAGAGTCATGGTTTGGGCCTGTATGTCTGCAATGGTAGTTGACAATCTACAATTCATTGAGATAACAATCGATAAGTCACAATATCTTCAAATTTAGAAATCAAACTTACTTGAAAGTGCGCAAAACCTTGGCATTCGCGATGACTTCCAATTCTACCATGATAATGACACGAAACATAAATCGGGTATTGTACAAACATGGCTGATTTGGAACTGTCCGCACATTATACAACCACCGGCACAGTCGCCCGACTTAAACGTCATTGAAAATTTGTGGGCCATTTTGGACACAAATATCCGAAAACGGAAAATTTCGAGTAAAAATGATCTCAAAACTGCATTACTCGAGGAATGGGCCAAAATTACCCCATGCATTACACAAAAACTGGTCGATTCGATGCCTAAGAGACTAGCAATGGTCGTTGATCAGAAGAGGGGTCACACTAAATATTGAATTTCTTATTTTGTGCCTTCAAATTGAATTAAAATAATCAATTTGCGAACTGGTCGAAATAAGCTGTGGCATTGTTTTAAGTTACTTTTTTCATTTAAATAATAAAAAGAAAAATAATAAAAATATGTATAAATAACAATAAAGGGAATAAATGATAATTATGAACATTACACTAACAATCTGCGTTTAAATTATTTTAATATCTTGTTAAGTTTAGGTTTTATTGGCAGGTCAAGTTTTTTCTACATGCTGGTCGGAATAAGCTGTAAGCTACATTTTTTTTTCTCACATTCCAAGTCGTAATCAAAATCGGATAATATCAGCATGCCGTTGCGAAAGAGGATACTGGTTACAAGAAAAAGTTATAAAATCTTTTTTGTAATAAATTTTCTAAGCTGAAGACGTGACCGTTACTGAGATATTTGCGAAAGGTCACGTTTGGTGACCTTTGACCCCGTATAAAAAGTAACGCAGCACTCGGATCGATGGGGACTTTTGACATTTTGTTCAACACGCCAGTACCAAAGTTCACACCAAAATTCAGCTTTCCCCTAATTTTTCCGAAGCACCATGTTTAATTTCCCTGGACTAATAGAGCATTTGTAGCATTTCTTCATCTATTTAAAAATATACAATGACGCTAAAACAAGTGTTCCATCCCATCATTTCCATTGCTCTAATAATATTGGCTGGCCTCATAATGATGTCATAATGTGTCCATAGTGCTAATTCTCCTCGTTCCAGACAAACGGTCAATCTAGACTGTGCAGCAATCGTTGCTGCTCGTTGTAAGGAAGAAAAAAATCCTAACAAATAAGCGTAATCTCTGCCTTCGGTTTATCGTCATTATGTAATGCTCATAGTTAACATCATTCATTCGAGCTTCACTTTCGTTTCGGCGAAATGGCTGTCGATGTGGATTTTATAGCTTCATAAAATTTCCTGCAGAAAATCCCAAAAAGATTATTTTCAGTTCACATTGCTTTTCCATTTTGTCAGTGCTTATCTGAATGTAAACTGACGTAAGTTTTTATGCATTATCAGAATTTAACACTGAGATAGTAAGAATTTACCTATCCGTTACGTCATCGATTTGAACTGAATAACTCGTTCCGAATTTATTGACTTTATGCCCCGAAACTTTCTTCGAGCAACTTACTGAGTCGATGTCGTCATCAGCGGACTGATCTGACTGACTATATTTACTATATTTTCAACTTTATCTTTAAAGACTTTATCTCTAACTCATCTTGAACTCATATCTTATCTTTAACTCATAATAATACTTTCGTATGGGGATTAAAATTGACATGGAACCCTTTACTTTCCTATTTTTGTTTCTGTTGATATAGAGTTTCTTCTATTTCATGTCTTTAATTAGAAACTTATGTAATTTCAATTATTCGAACTGCAACAAAGATTCTTTCACACGGCACTTTTGTATGGCATTATTTTTCCATAAGCTTCGAACCGTTTGTTATTTTGAGCCTTGTAGATTTCATCCAATATGAAATATACAAATACTTTGATGTCGTTTCAACGGGTGATTATTATATCTGCCGATCAAAGCATATAGTGGAACTTTAAATATTGAAATTGACCAAAGATAGTTATTCAAATATATATATATATATATATATATATATATATATATATATATATATATATATATATATATATATATATATATATATATATATATATATATATATATATATATATATATATATATATATATATATATATATATATATATATATATATATATTTATATATATATATATATATATATATATATATATATGTCTATATATATATGTATATATATATATATATGTATATATATGTGTATATATATACATACACATATATATACATATATATACATATATATACATATATATATA
>OX376373.1:72434519-72472857 GCA_947369275.1 Nemotelus nigrinus | reverse complement strand
AGATTAAAAATTATCGTCAAAAATATAGGACTCTCAACAAAAGATTAAAGATCTCTAATATTATTCTAACAGTTTACTAAAAATTAAGTGACCGAGTTTTTTTTTATATATATTTTAACTATATTTTCACATTTTAGGTTTTTAAAACCATGAAGGTTCGTTTTGGTGTTTCTATTTTTAAGTACCTAAATTTTGATATAGTTCGTACAACATTATTTTTCAAGCGTCCTCTTGGAATGTTTATTCTTTCTGTGGATGTGCAAGTAGTTACGTGTCCGACTTATTCTTATATATAGATAGAGATATAGATATATATATATATATATATATATATATATATATATATATATATATATATATATATATATATAGATATATATATATATATATATATATATATATATATATATATATATATATATATATATATAGATATATATATATATAGATATATATATATAGATATATATATATATATATATATATATATATATATATATATATATATATATATATATATATATATATATATAAATATTATGAACATTAGAGAATTATTTATTATGATTTATTTATTTCATAACTAAGTAAAATACTAACAAAAAATTATTACAAACCGGACTCAAGAATTCATAGGTTGCCGATTCACACTACTGGTTTTATGTGTTTCACATATGAATATATGTATGTATCTATATTCCTCGCGAATATTGAATTATTAAGGACCACCGCAATGAGCTAGAGGAGAAAAATTATGTAAGTCCGGTTGGCGAAAGTTGGGGCGGAAAGCCTTAAAGAAATTGTTGTTACGTTTGAATGAATTTGATTGATTTTACCACCGCACAGATGCTTTATTTACGTCTCGGATACAAGATTAGAATTACACCAGATGAAAACACTGCAGACTGACCTAATAATGGCCTACGAAGACAACCGCTTAGCGAAAAAAAAACAACAACTATAAAAGAACATGATTTACTATGGATTCTATTGAGTTCATTCACTCTGATGCAAATGTGCATGGCGGATCAACGCGATGGAAATCGATATATATGAGGGAGATGTTTGAACAAGTACTCTATTTGGTATATCATTGTTTCATTTCATACATCCACTTCGTACTTACAGGCGGTTGATATTCCCAAATTAGCCAGCAGTTCCGATAAAAAATCTGTACTTGCTGTTGTCTACCCTAAGTTATATTAATTTTCTCACTTAAGCGCCTACTGATGAGCCACTTCGAACAGGACTGGAACGAACGGTAGAGGATTCCCTTAAGACTCCGAACAATATTAGAAAGAAACAGTCGCTCCGCAAATGCAGAAAATGTTTGCTGGAGTATGCTCAAGGTATATACAATGATAATAAATTGGACTGCAAAAATTTGAAGTAGTACTTTTCTTCACAAAGCTGGGGAATGTGCACTATTTGATTCCACCACCATCGCAACAACCTAATATCTTTGGTGTGGCTATATCCCTGCAAACTCCTGAAGAATAACACTTCAAGAATTTGCTTTCTCTTTCGTAAGCTTCCTCCTTCTTCGCAACCACCCCTAAACGTGCACGGTATCGACGGTATCAAGTACGCGGCTGTCAATTGCGTGCCAAACCAAGGTATACGTACACAAGTGAGTTTGATGTGAACAATCAAAGAACGATGTTTTTTGCAAAACAAACTTTACGAACCGAATGACAATAAGAATTGAACAATTTAAAAGTTGCACTAAAGTGAAATGGGGAGTGCAGCTTTGTGCAAACTCGTCCACCTGAAATATTTTTTCCAGAAGTAAGTACTTACCGTTTAGGTTATTGCTAAGTCGAAGTATAGGAAGACAAGTGTGTCAACTTCTCCCAAACCAAGTGAAAACGTACTTTTACTGGAGGATTCCTCTCAGCTGGGGCCTTATAAATCTACCGAACTAAGTACAACCAATGCCTTCTAGAAGTACGGGCCGTCAGGCTACGTAATCGTTGTCGATGTGACGTCATGGCGTCAAACCATTTTACATTTCCACGAGGCAGTGCCGACACACACCGAGATTTCACATGCGGTTTTTTAGCTAAAATACGAATAAAACGTTAGTTTTTTGTGCGTGGACGCGTTATAATAATAATATTTAGCCATAACTTTCATTTTGTATCGACCAATTGTATCGCGATAGTAAATCGACACGGAACATCACATAACCTAACAACACCTGATAAACATTTCGTCGCGAATTTTTCTAATTATGCCGCACGCACCGCATTAATATGTGTTTAAGCTGTTCACTAGCACTGTTTCGCATGTTACCACTTAGTTTTCATTAAACTCACTTTAGCATAACCCGTACAATTAACATTTTCCCGCGGACGTCCCATAAGACTACGTGTGTTTTTCGCGACATTTGGTCGGATGCTCTGACGTCATCATTCTGCATTACGGCCCGTACATATAGAAGGCATTAGGTCTGTTTCCGTACTTGAATCTATTATAATATATTAAAATAGATTCGCAGCAAGTCGTTTCCGTACTTTTGCTGCAAGCCAAATGCAAGCCAAATTTTGCAGCAAAAAGAAGCCAGCTGCCAAATTCTGTTACTGCTGCAGTTTGCTGAAAGTACGGAAACAGACCTATTGGTACAACAAACCTAATTTTATTAATGTTGCTTGCTAATAGTGAGTCGTATATGAGCGATGGTACTCTAGCTCGAGTATTTGCTAGTGTATCAGCAATGCAAATCAAATGTTGGGAATTTGTAAAGTCACTCAGCCAAACTGAAGCCGGTTTAATTGAGGTTTTGGGCCGTATGTATATACGGAGTTGACATGCTCAATATGCTGTGGCAAAGTGCGGATGTAGAATTAAATGATAACAACAAGGTTTTGACAGTCGGATACTTGACAGATCGCACATAATTTCAATAAGTTGGAAACAAATATGTAAAAAAAATTAGGAGGTGCATTTGATGTGTGATCAGATCAGAAAAGTGACATTTGTATTTAATGAATGTTTGATTTGAAAATTGAATTGAGCTAGTTTCTTCGAAACAACATGCAAAAATCGATCGAAAATGTTAATACTAGATATTTTATATGTCAGTAAAGAATGAATTATATGCTAAGCCCATTTTGCATCCATGAGACACGCTCAAACTAGTTTTGGCTGAAGTCAGCTTAATAGCTCTGTCAATGAAATGATAGAGAAAAGGAAATCTCGCATATTAAATCGGACCAGGTTTGAGGAGAAATTTCGGCACGTCATAGTAGTGATGGGCGTTTCTGTTTTTTTTTTTCGAAAAATGAAAACGAACTGCTTTTTATGAAAAAAAATAATGTAAGAAAACAGTTTGTTAACGACAAGAAAAAATGTTAGACTGTGCGACAAAATAAATATTTGAAATGTATGTAGTTCAATTCAGAAACATCGTTCATAGTTTGAATAATCTTCAATTAATTCAGTACAATGAATTTTTACGCATTATGTTTTTTTTATATGTATTTTATGCATTATGTGTTCCATCGTAAACATTCATTGGTAGTACTAAGCGCTTCCAAGGTGAATTGATACTTGTATTGTCCCAATTTTGCAATATATTATCTACTTGATCAACCGTATAATCATACATCAATCAGTCACGTGGTCGTAAAGAATCAACATACATGGTCGTATGCCATCGAGAGCAGATTCTGGTAAGCAGCATTCAACACAACAGCAACTGTTGTTGTTTTCAATGCCACCTACTCTAACCAGCTCTTGATCGAGATGGAAAAATACACATTTAATAAGTCTGACAACCTCGTATTATATAGGGTTATTCATTTCATGCTTTGCCTCTGAACATCTATTTCCCGCAGCTAAACAATTTTCCATAGCCACACAGTTTGTCGTTAAAAACCAGTCTGCAGATACGAAACAAATCGCCCGCTGCCAAACTGTGTTTCTCTACCAAACAGTTTGCCACTTAGAAACAGTTTTTCATTCGCAAACTGTTTTTCACTACCAAACAGTTCGTTTTAACATACGAAAAACGGTTCATTCTAGTTTTAACAAACGAAAAACGGTTCGTTCTAGAAAAACGAAAAACGATTTGTTTTAGAAAAACGATTCTTTTTATAAAACAGTTCGTTTTATAAAAGCAGTTCATTTTATAGAAACGGTTCGTTTGAGAAAAACGAAAAACGATTCGTTTTGGAAATACTATTCGTTTTAGAATAACTGTTCGTTTTAGAAAAACGGTTCGTTTTCTAAAAACGATTAGTTTTAGAAAAATGATTAGTTACAGAAAAACTATTCGTTGTAGAAAAACGGTTCGTTTTAGAAAAACGATTGGTTTTATAAAAACTATTCATTTTAGAAGAATTGTTCGTTTTAGAAATGATGTTCGTTTTAGAAAAAATGATAGTTTTAGAAAAACTGTATGTCGTTATTTGGAAAAACTGTTCGTTCGTTTTTTGCAAACTGTTTGGCGTTTTTGAGCCCATCACTATATCATAGTGTGCTAGTTCCTAGCCAGAATGTTAATTTTCACATGGTACCAAAGTTTTTCATTTTAAATTTTTCTGTTTGCATTCACCGTTTAGTTTTTTCAACATATAGGCTTTTAAAGTTTTTTTTTTCTATTTCAAGTTTTTCTGGTTGCTTTCATTCACAATTTTGCCAAAACTTTTTGATTAATATATGTTTATACATATGTATGTGATTTTAGATGAATCTGTGCTCTCGAATATAATAACTCATAGCTGCAAATATTCAACCGTTAATTATAAAAGAGGCTAGCAGCTCTCGTGATTTTAAAACAAAGGATTCAATTTTAGTTCCTATAATTTATTAGCAAAAATAAATATATAAATAAATAAATATATCACCAAATTCAAAATATGAGGAGTTATTACTTCAAAATGCTTTTTTCATTGGATTGAATTTTACAATTAACTTCTGTTCGGATCCGTATTTATCCTGGAAGTTGCGTTTTTTTTACTGTTTTACCACCTCTAAACAATTGTTACTGTTGTTTTCGTCTTCCTTGAAAATGAGTTCTTTAAGCATTTGTAACGTATCAGTATGTGTTTTTTCAGTTGGGCATTTGAGATGTAGTTCTTATTGTTGGAGGAGCTGACACTGCGTTTTTATGCAATATTACCTTAGAATTAATTTCTTTATCAGTACTTAATGGTCTAGCATTAATGATTTGCTCTATTTTTTGTGTATCATCTGACACAACTATAAGTCCTTCTTCTTCCACACTGTCGCTGGTTAAAACGGGCTCACTTATTTCATTCTTCATTTGATTTAGCGCAACCGTATTTTTGATACTTTCCGAAGTAGGAGGAAGGTTTAGTAATGCATTTTCTGTATGATTTTTTTCAGTGATTTCGAGTGCAGGGTTTTTCTGTATATTCACCCCTAATTTGTCGATAGGCAAAACTGTTACTTTTTCTACAATCGTGGGCTTGGTTGCTAGGACAGGCGCTGACGAGCTTTGGGCATCATTAGCCGGGGTAGCAATCGAAGTCACATTGGCCGGCTTTTGTTGTCTGTCATCTTCGAAAAGGGAAGCAAATACGTCTTCGCCAAACAAAACAAATTCAAATTCCTCGTCACTAGATGGTGAATAATTCGAAATTGGATCTTTGTCGCTATAATCTTCATCGTCTATGAGTCCAAATATATCATCATCATCATTATCATCAGAAATATCATCGTCCGCACCTAAAAACAATTATTATCATTAATTGTTATTTATTATTTATTACTTTCACTCGAAGAAAAAAAAATGGGTTAAGATAAATGAATAACATATCCAACCAACAATTTTTGCTTCTGAAAATGCGCCCACAGTGAACGAAACTTATGTAATAGCTTTATGGCTGTTGGACCAACAATTTCAAGGAATATTAATATCAAAAAATAGAATTGATAAATACGTTAATCCGTTAATCAAATTAAAAATTGAATTGAGAAATACGTTAATCCAACAATGTATCTTGGTAAACTGAAAATTATGCAGACAAAACCAAATTGCATGTAAACCAACATAAATCTAATTTCATCCTATCAGTGCCAGGAATAGCGATAAACATCGTCTAGAACGATATCCATACTAAACATCTAAAACTAAAACCACACTCTTGGCAAAAGTTCGTCGAAACATTCGAAGAGTATTCGAAGTATTCACTCAAAACCGTTTGGTTTAGCTATAAGCCTTTTTTTATCCCGCCGGCTATATCGCGAGGTGCCGTATTTTCTCTGTTTAGAAATATTTATTCTTCTTATACGTATTCTTCAAATTAACGAACAAAAAACAAAAGTTATAACTCAATCAAGGAAAAGGACGCCAATAAGACAAAACATAACGATAGGGGGCTATAACCTTGAAAACGTAGACAACTTCGTGTACCTACGGACGAACCTCTCGAAGGATGGGAATGAGCTTGACGAAATCAAACGACGGACTCAATTAGCCAATAAGAAATTTTTTTCGGTGCTTCCCACTTTGAAATCTCGATGCGTACACAGGAATACGAAGTTCGCATCTATAAAACAATTATTAGACCTGTGCTATGCTTCGGAAGCGAAACCTGGACGCTGACCCAGGTATCTGAAAAAGCCTTGAACACGTTTGAGAGAAGGGCATTGCGAAGGATCCTTGGTCCAATACGGGAAGAAGATGGATGGCGAATCCGATACAACAACGAGGTTTTTTAATATATATGAAGAGCCGGAAGTCTCTACCGTCATACGACTCCAAAAACTACAATGGGCTGGCCACGTCGAACGAATGAGCGACAATCGAATTCCCAAACGATCTCTCAAGGGGTTGACAGCATTCACTTTTGGGAGCAACGAACTGGAGGATGCGGTCACTGAACTGAGACGAATGGAGGCAAAGCATTAAGGAGGCTAAGGATCGATTCAGGCTGTAGTGCCCCGATGATGATGATTCCAAGAGTTACCTCATCATAATTTTTTTCGATCGGTTGCCAATTTTGTTCGTATGCAAACCAAATCGGTTTCGAAATATCATCCGAGCCAGCACCTAACCTCAAAGAGTGCTCTTTTTTCCTCAGATGACTTCTGAAAACGGTCATCAGCTTTTTTAAAAATATCTTTGACTCCTGACATAAAAACGATAAAATTGCGAGCGATCCTGATGTGAAACAAGCAAAAAAGTTACGCTCATAAAACAGGAGAGCGACAGCGAGCAAACCATCCACACTCTCGTATGTCTTGGCGAGCGTTGACGAGGAGGCCATCCACACTCTCGTGCTCAGCTATGTTTTTCATCTCTCGGCAAGAATCTGGTTCCAGTATGATGTATCTCGTAGACTGGAAAGATCCCATGGTAAACGCTGATAAGAAACTTCTAGAAGCGAAAAGACAAACAGATTCCTATAAGGCGAGAAAAATTAGGAATAACCTGGAAGCATGCGATCACAATCGCCCATTCTGGAAATGCCCGAGGAAGTATAACTGTTCCTGGTGTGATCTTTTGAAAAAGCTAATTGAGTGCGTTTCTCGACGCGTTAATTTCAAAACGAGTTATTTTCAAAGCGAGTGATGCCTGCAAATGCCGGCCCTTATGCTTTCAGTGAGCTACCATACGGTGCTTATCAGACATTTGGAGTGAATATGTACATTTTCACTGACAGCCATGTATCCTTTACTGGAGTCTACACATCTTCGAATGCTGTATGTCTCTTAATGAGATGTCGAGACATTCGATGACGCAGTTGTTCTGGGTGTCACAATATGGGGACGTTAAAGGAAACTGTTAAGCAGATCAGCTTGCAAAAACTTGTGACAGAAGTGCTCTGCAGTTTTTCGATTGGCATTCGGATGGCTTCAGTTAAACTGACCATCAGGCAAAAATGCTTAGAGGAAGCTGTGAAGTCCTAGGTCCTTGTCATTTGGCAGGCATGCAGTATAGCTGGATGCCCCTTACAACGATTAAGCACAAATGCAAGAAGGAACTCGGAAATTTTTTCCATCAGTGAGTATAAAATTCTGTGAGTTTGTTTATGAAATCTCCAACATCTATAATTAACAGTTGAAAAGTTTCCTTCACAAAACAGTAGCTTTAACGTACTTCACTGATGAAAGCATCGGTATTATTAATCACCTATTCTTATTCGGCTTCTTTTCTCTTCTAGTAGCAATGACCCTTTTGATTACCACTACATATTCTACTTAAAGGAACTATGACTGCATTTAGAAGTATCGCGGTATAAAGTCCCGTACATCTGTAACAATAACAATCTCATTAGTTTTTATTCATAATATATTGTTGCATGCACGCCAAACGAGCCGTCTTTCGTTGTATCGGCGCCAGAAACGGCTAGAAACGGCGAGGAAATACTCGACATACATTCCATACATGTATTTCATACATGTATTCAAACAACGAAAACAATCGTAAATAAAACGTAGAATAACTCTCTAGAAGGCAGTTTGAGAAACTTCGAGAACCTAATACACGGACCCATTTCCCATTTCACATGGCGACGGAATTTCCCATTAGTCATTTTGAAGACGGATCCAGAACCCAAGACACAGCTCTAGAAAGTCCCAGATGTAGAATAATGATCAGATATGAGTATAAATACCGCCGCGAGAGGAGCTGGCAATCAGTTAATAGATAGCGAAGACAGCGAAAAGCTGTTACAGTTGGAAGCGAAAGTTTGTATACGCGAGTTGATAGTGAGTTTTGGTACAATGCGTAAGATTGTACTTAGTGGAAAGCGAAAACAGCGGAAAGTCTGTTTGGTGAAAAGCGAATTTAGTGTATCCGGGCGCGATTAATTGAAAGCGAAAAAGTGTTAAACTGTAACGCGAGATTATAATATTGCGAATATTAAGTGTAAATAATTAATAGTGTTGATAATAAAAGTGTAATTAGTGTTTTAAAAGAAACTGTTTTATTTCACGAATGTGAAGAATATCGAACTCACGGAAGGTGTTTAACGGTAGATCACAACAACTGGTGTCAGAAATAAGGGATTCTGTCGCGTTCGTGATTTAAAAAGTGACTTTTAGTGAAGTTCTGGACAGTGAACTTGTTTAAACAGTGAAAATTAATAGTGCGCGGACTAAATAAAAAGTTAAAAGTTTCGGACAGTGAGTATTGTTAATTGTGCGGACTATTTGAATTTTGTGAAAAATTGAGTGAACTAAACTGAAAGTGTTAGAAGTTGTGAAATTGAAGAACAATGCCGAAAGTAAGTGAACTAACATTGGCAGAGTTAAACGCGGAGTGCGAGAAGCAAGAGCGGAAGCTGGTAGTGCTTCGAGAAGAAATGGATTTGCTGAAATTGGATCTGCAACGCGTGAGAGCGGAAGGAATTGTGCCAGCTGAACCAAGAGCTGGCAAAGCGCTGAAAGCACCAACATTTGATGGGCAGACTTCTTGGACCATCTACAAGAAGCAGTTCGAGGCAGTTGCAGAGTTTAACAACTGGAGCGATCGAGAGCGAGCGCTACAACTGATGGTGTCGTTGAGAGGAGCCGCAGCGGAAGTTCTATTAACAATTCCGGAGAACAATAGCTTCAGCTATTCAAGCGTGACGAATGCATTGCATATGAGGTACGGCGAAGATCACCTGAAGGAAGTTCATCGATCACAGCTGAGAACACGGATACAGAAGCCAGGGGAGACGTTGCAGGAGTTGGCTCAGGACATTGAGCGATTAACACTTCTGTCCTACCCCAGGTGGAATCCAGAATATTGGGATGAAATGGCGAAAGATGCTTTTATCCAGGCAGTGCGTGATGAGGAGCTTCAAATGGCACTTCGTTTGGCAGGAAAACGGACTTTGAAGGAGTCTTTGGCCCACGCTCTCATCTACGAATCGGCGAAGCTGGCGTCGCGGAGAAATGTAAGAGTCAGTGAAGTACGGGAAGAATGTATGTGCAGGAAAGCCAACACCTCCAGGGAACCAAGGAGAAGTGGAGCCCCTCAGTGTTGGAATTGCGGAGAAAAGGGTCACTTGAGACGTGACTGTCGCAGAAACTGGAAATCGAAGTATTGTCAGGAATGTGAGCATAGCAGAGTTCCTCAATGCTGGAACTGCGGAAGGAAGGGACCTCTAAGTCGTGACTGCTACAGAAAGTACCAAACTAGGTACTTTGAAGGATGCTCAGCAGCATTAAAACAAAGCAATGAATCTGGACGGCTAAACAAAGCGACTTGCTCTTGGAGAACGGCAGCGAGACCCGTAGGAAATAAGTTTGAAGTTCAACGGTGTGACTGCAACACTGGTAAACCTGAGACAATCACCGTTGCCAGGTTGCAGGTTAGCGGGAATAACTTGAGTCTGCAGGGGAAAGTCAATAACGAAGCTTGTAAAATCATCATCGACACTGGAGCTGCTAGGTCGATCCTGAGAGCGGATATGGCTAAGTCTTGGAGACTTAATAACACTGAAAAGTACGTGCTTCAGACGGTAACGGGTGATTCCAGGCGAGTTCTTGGTGAAATCGTTCGGCCGATACAAATTGGAAATTTGGTATTCGAGCATCAGTTCCTGGTAGCGGAGATAACAGACGAGTGCATACTTGGAATGGACTTCCTGGGCTCTCATGGTTTCAACCTGGATTTGGGAGAGCAGAAAATCAAGTGGAGGAGCAACGAAGTATCATTAGCTCGTCGACCAGGATGGAAACAACGACAAGAAGATCACATATGCGTAGCTGCGAGACGAGTAGGCGTTTTGGCGGAAACAGTAGAAAAACCGTTAGAGGCATCGCGGAGCGACATAAAGTGCAGTGAAACAAGGAAAGAATTTGCATCCGGATCTGAGCGGAAATGTGTAATGGGCAATATTTCTCGAAGACTGCATATTGGATTGAAATCTGGGATATCGCTGGAGGACCGTATAACGGCAGCGAGGTGCGTTTCGAAGCGATGGCGGCGCCAACGGCCGGACTCTATTCGTCAAGCAGTGAAGAAAGCGGAAACGAAGCTGAACGAGTTGAAAGCGACTTTAATTGGATTTCCGAAAAACAATTTGGTGTGGAACGTACGTCCTAGTCTACAACTGGAATGGGAAGGATCGTATGACGAACGGCGGAACGAGGTTGGCTGGCGGATGCATCGAAAACACCGATCAAAAATGAAGGTCATGCACCTAGACCGACTTGCCCCGTACCATGGAAACAACGCAATGGATGACGACGAATCTGTTCGGGACGAACAGGTCTAAGGAGGGGGTAATGTTGCATGCACGCCAAACGAGCCGTGTTTCATTGTCGCGGCGCCAGAAACGGCTAGAAACGGCGACGAAATACTCGACATGCATTCCATACATGGATTTCATACATGTATTCAAACAACGAAAACAATCGTAAATAAAACGTAGAATAACTCTCTAGAAGGCAGTTTGAGAAACTTCGAGAACCTAATACACGGACCCATTTCCCATTTCACATGGCGACGGAATTTCCCATTAGTCATTTCGAAGACGGATCCAGAACCCAAGACACAGCTCTAGAAAGTCCCAGATGTAGAATAATGATCAGATATGAGTATAAATACCGCCGCGAGAGGAGCTGGCAATCAGTTAATAGATAGCGAAGACAGCGAAAAGCTGTTACAGTTGGAAGCGAAAGTTTGTATACGCGAGTTGATAGTGAGTTTTGGTACAATGCGTAAGATTGTACTTAGTGGAAAGCGAAAACAGCGGAAAGTCTGTTTGGTGAAAAGCGAATTTAGTGTATCCGGGCGCGATTAATTGAAAGCGAAAAAGTGTTAAACTGTAACGCGAGATTATAATATTGCGAATATTAAGTGTAAATAATTAATAGTGTTGATAATAAAAGTGTAATTAGTGTTTTAAAAGAAACTGTTTTATTTCACGAATGTGAAGAATATCGAACTCACGGAAGGTGTTTAACGGTAGATCACAACAATATGTATAAATTATGTTTTTCGTTTCTTTTAGCGCTCCTAGTCATTGTTTACTATCCTCATCCTTTAAGTTTCAACATATAAACTTCCAAAAAATTGATTAAGCTGCAAATGTTGCAAATTGATGATGCTGCAATGATTATTTGGGAAAATACATTCAAAGTCAGCATCGATCTATAACTTCGAACTGCCAATATAAAACGTTCAATTATATGAATATTCATGTGCTGATTAGAAGAACGACGTAAATTGATTTAACAAAAAGCGCCTAATCACTTAAAATTAAAGTTAGAGCCGAACCTTTTGGTATTTCGTCGTACCTTAAATTGAATGAAGAAAAGTAAAACAACACACTGAAGATAAACAACAAGCAGCTCTTATCTGTCCAATACCCATAGCTGCTTCGCCGTGCTACTCAGAATTTTGACCATTACTAAAGGGATGCTATTCTATGCTTTCAGAGCAGCTATAGCATGCACATTGAGCACACCCCAGATGCAGATAAGCTGGCAAATATGGCAGATTTAATGTTGGAGTTGCAGTATCCACCTGCTATTCATTGGTTCAGCAGCAGTGAGAACTAGAAATGAGGAACGAAGTCCTATCGCAGATTCTGGACCGTTTTGGGCGGCTGGAATTGCGCACATGTGATTCATCGCGCTCGAAATCTAGCGGCAGAAGAAACAAATCAAGATCATGGTCACGTGGAGCATTTTGCTTTTTCCGCACTCCCGTCACAGAATGCGATCGAAATTCAAGTATCACTACATGAATTCCTCGTTAGTTCTAAGAAAACGCTTAAATCTAAAATCGTTTGGAATCCTGAAGCAGAAGCAGTATTCAAGCAATGCAAGGAACAGATTGCAAATGCAACATTGCTACGATATTCCATCGAAAATACTCAACTGATGCTAATACTGCTATGGAAGCAATATTAAAGCAACTAACCAACCAAATTTGGGAATTGTTAGGATTCTTTTACGGAAAGTCGAGCAGTGCGCAGTGCAAATACAGCACTTATGACCGAACGCTACTTACTAGTGCACGATTCAGAAGTATGTCGAAACACATAGCTGAATGTGCTCGTACACGCCTACTAAAGAAGTAAAATCGGTAGGCATGCCAACCCAACACACGGACAGATCAGAATACCGGATGTAATATTTAACCATATATATGTTGATATTGTTGGATTGTTAATGCTCTCAAAAGGTTTGTCGTATGTCTTGACTATAATAGATTGTTTCAGGAGATGGCCGGAAGTGGGTTCCGGTCAAAGTAATTACGGCTAATGTAATCGCAGATGCATTCTATTCGACCTGAATAGCACGATTTGGAACACTTGCTACATAAGATCAGGGTTCACAATTTGAATCCCCATTTTTCCAATTATTAACGCATCTCATTAGATGTAAGAAATTTCAAACCACGGCAAACTATCATTCCGCCAACGGGATGATTGAGCGTTGGTGATTCATTGATGTTTTTTTTTTATTTCTGATTCGAAGCTCTTCGTGGAAAAATTTTGCGAGTAAATGAAACGAGTTCGATCAGCTCGACAATATAGAATAGAGAATGACTTCGTTCGAGTAGATTGCATTAAAAGGTCACTGGAATGGACAAATTTTTCACCCCTTAAAGTTCAATAAACGCCAACGTTTGACGACTCAACATATTATTAACGCAACTTATTATGAAGCCGCAGTGGAAACTTTAACCTCAGATTGGATTGTCTCTTTTTGGAATCTGGTTTCGACAAATATCTATAATGAGTGGAATAGACAAAATGCTTAGGCCTAACGATGGATGAAAAAATGATTTCATTATGATTTTATTATTTAAAATTGAATAGATTAAAAAAAGGTTGTATTATACAAATAATATAAGATGCATGGTAGCACCGATGATCGGAGTATTAAAAGGACTACAAAAACTACCTATGGATATCTTTTTTGAAGAAAACCTCTCAAAACAACTTTCAATTCATCTATAAACTGATTACATAGGCAATTAAAGCCATATATCAAATGCCAAAAAATTCAATTTCGAAATCAGGATTGCTGCTACTACTCAAAATCAGGAGACCAGTCAACTATTAGGCTTAACTCAAATCGCCTTGCATTTAGCTATGGGCGTTCTTACGGGCCAGTGCCTCCTAGGACGGAATGCGCAACGGTTGGGCGCAGGATTCAACGACTTCTGTCGGAGCTGTGGCTCGACAGAAGCCACCATCCATCCTCAATCTTATGTGCCAGTTCCCGGCTTTGGCGAGGAAGGGGGTGTCAGCACTTGGTGACCCTTTCTTTCAAATTTAACCGAACTATCACTGGTCAATTTAAAGAGGATAGTGCGGTTTATTAAAGAAAGCAGATGGTTTCCTGTCTTTAGTGACTAGGGGAGAGGAAATTACTTTGGCATCACAACTGGCCTCTTTTGTACCTATATGCGTCTGTCGGCAAGCCTCTGTCGATCGGCAACCATTTCAACCTACATATCAACCTGCAAACGGCAACGAAATTTATCGATATTAGTACGTGTAGCTCGTGTAAGTTAGTTATCGCTGCTCCAAATTTTTCTCCAACACATGTCCAGCTAATATTACAGCATCGAGCAACATCTTAAATTTTAAGTGTGGTATGACATTTCATGCTAAATAACACAACTCAATTAACATAAACAGCATTGTTTCTTTCTGGAAACTTTTTTTGCAATATATATCCAGATGACACATAATTATAATAATACATATATTACAATATACTATTTATAATAACAACAAAGAATATATTATGGCATAAAAAGATGCATGTGAATATTATCTGAGTGGTGAAGAATGTGAAAACAAAGAGGTATAAAACCATTAATATATCCTGAAAATTTCAGCTCGAAGTTTTGGAGTATTCCCAATAAAAGTCAAACATTCATTTCCTGAATTTATTTATGCTGTTAAAAAATGTGTAACCTCAAAGCAGACATGGTAATTTATTGCCCTTACGATACAGAAAATATTTATACTTTTCAAAATTTAACAAGCACATATTCTAGTACTTTTTTATTAGTAAAAAAAATTAGTTTTTGTATAAACATGTTCTGCATATTTAGGATGATAAAATATTGTAACCTTGTAAAGTGACACTTTTATTTTAATAGCTTTCAAAAGTATCAAAAATGCTTGCCCAACTTTCATTATATTAAATTCTATGAATTCTTTAAGTGTTTTTAATATAATCAGTTAAAATAGTGACTTGACTGTGCAAAAGACAGTACTGCGGCTCAATAAAGAAATTACACAATCCAAGAGAGAATAAAAATTTCAAGAGTACGCTTCAGAGAAAAGAAAATATGTTTTATAAACTATTTATCATTAACTTATGACAAAAAGAAACTTCAATATCAAAGTTCATTTTCATGGCTATAAAAGATACAGGTGAAGATACTCGTATAGCAAAAATTTGCGCAAAAAAAACTCAGTATTAAAACATCTTCATAAAAGTCTGCATCCCGAAACAATAAGACTAGTTTTTTTTAGAAAAAGCAATTTACACGGAAGAGTAGCCCGTAAAAAACCGTTGTAAATAATAAACATAAATAAAAATAAGTGTAATTGAAAAAAGAGACCCAAATTTGCTAAAAGTTATGAAAGTAAAGATTTTTCACTTTGGAGCACTGTGCTATTCACGGACGAAAGTAAATCCAATTTTGTTCTGCTCAGATGGTCAGCGTTATGTGTCTAGAGAAAATCTAACGAAAAACTCCGAGAGCGTAATCTATGATGCACTGTGAAATATGGAGTTGGCTCGGTGATAGTTTGGGGCTGTTTAACAAAGTTCACCTGGTCCTGCTGGTCCAGGTGAACTTTGTGTAATCGGTGGAATTGTAGACCAAACAAAGTTTTCAAACATTCGGGAATAAAAGAAAACTTCCAATACTACCAGGATAACGATGCAAAGGAGAAAGCACTGCTACGGACAGCTTAGTGTCATTGACATTCGGTGGCATTCGCATTGCATTGCCTGTATACCGATAGGACGGCCGGTTATTACTTTGCAAGCATCGCAAAACATTGGGGGAAAAAAATCAGCAACAACTAAGCAGTGCAGTTCAAATGCAATTGCTTTGATTGAGTGTTGTCGGCACCTGAGTGCGTTTGAACTGCATTGCTTGATGATCCAGCCAAAGTGTGTTTTTTTTTCCGATTTTAAATTATTTTTCATTTTTATGTGGCAGAATGAGTTTTTCAAAAGTTAATGTGTTGTTGGTGAGGCCTGCTCATTATACTGTTATTAATCATATAAACAAATTGTATTCAACATTATTAATGTAATAGCTTAATTGTAAATTGCGTTGAAGCTTCGGAAAGGTAAGACGTCAAAAATGGAGCAAAATTTACTCTCACTGTTATGCGACGTTAATTTAAAATTTAAATTAATTTAATTAATTTTAAAATTAAAAAATTAATTTAAAAAAAATTAAAAACATTTTTTTTTTTTTTAAACGTGTTTCTCCATCATAATTTTGGTTAATTACTACTTTCTAATCAATTTTAGAAACTTTGCAACAACAAAAAGTGAAAAAAAAATGGGGGGGGGGGGGTTGGTAAAACAGAAAAGTACCGCGCCTCCATTTACGCAATGCATTATCTGTCAAAGCAGCCTGAGATTATGTTGGTATATTTTGCGAGAGTGGGCCGTATGTGAGCAGCGAAAAATCTAGCCTGAGTATGTAGTTGTCGAATCGTATATTGCATTTCTTTCTGTTCCATACGATTTCTTCCAACTTTCAAGGCTGACCAACAATACAATCTCAGGTTAGATCACTGGATTTTTGGACCGTATACATATACGGAGTCCGCACGCTGGTTAGGAACTAACTCTTTACGCTGTGCTCCAGCGATGACCGGTAGTTGTTCATGATATGAATTGTTACGGGAGATGGCGGCAACAAAATAATAGGTGAAAGAGATAGATCAGCTGGTTGGGAAAAAATAGAATCAGCTGGACGAGGGGCTGGGGAGTTTTGGTGTGGAGGTGGACCGGAGTGAGGTTGGAGATCTAGCTCTAGTCAGGTGGATTTTGTTTTTTCGGTCTGCAAGTGCCGGATTGGGAAGACGTGATTGCCGTATCAGGAGATTTGAAAAAGAAGATTGATTCAGTTGAAGCTGAAAAGCGGAAGAAATCAAATTTTGTACACGGCGAAGTCTCAAATAGAAAATAATTTGAGTTGGGGTGATTTTTTTTTGAAAGCGGAGGATTTGGCTGGACAGTGTGGTGCACGTTGGTAAAGTTCTGTGAGGAGTAGTTAAGTACGATAAAGTGGTAGTGTAGTATATGAAATGAATAGATCAAACGGCTTAAGTCTTCCCCACACATCTTACAAACTGCGTAACGGGAGATTGGACTGTTTCAGTGGTATATAAATATAGTGGTGCGATTGCTTGCTGTGTCATGTCATGTTACAAGTCTATGCATCAGAGGCCCAAGCAAAGATCATGAGTAGATCATGATATCATTCTGTTCTAATTAGACAGTTGAATGGTCTGAAGGACTCAAGAAATCCTGCTTTCAAACGATATTCATATTTAATTGCGATTGGTATGCGATTGCTGTCATTTGCATAACCTGACGGCAAAGAGATGAACGAGAACAATATACGAAATAATAATATATGATCAACGATAGGCGGCAGAGAAAGAAGAAAAAAAAACTTCTGGAAAATAGAATAATTAATCTAATGAATTAATTTCAATGAAAGTGAAATTCAGGTCAGGCTAAAAATTCTGTTGTGGTGGCGATTGTTTACAATTGTTTTGCATCACCACTCAATGTGCGTTTGCAGCTGTTGTATAATTGTCCGCGTGTGCTCGAAACATCTCCACAATCTCCTGATGTTAACGTTATTGAGCACTAATGGACTCATATGGGGAACCAGCTAAAAAATCATACCAGTAGAACAAAGGAAGATTTGGAATCAGACTGAATGGACGCAGTCAAAAAAAAAATGTAAAGTTTATGACCGACACATTACAACCCATCGTGAAAAATAAATAACTGTCAACAAAAAGTGAAAAATTTCTAAAATTTGGCTAAAAATTAAGTCTTCGTGTTTTTTTGGCATAGATTTGAGCTATATGTTTACTTTTTGTATTTTTTATAGTCATGAAATTAAAGTTTTGTTATTGATGTTTCTATTTTTTGTAAGTAAATAATATATAGTTTGCAAAATATATTTTCTTTCCCCTGAAACGTACTCTTGGAATGTTTATCCAGTCTTGGAATATATAAGTATGTATTTGTCCGGCTTCTTTATTGAGCCACTGTATATCTACGAGTACACTGTATAACGACATCAACAAAGCACAATACATGAATGCAATGACTTGGTATGTATATATATATATATATATATATATATATATATATATATATATATATATATATATATATATATATATATATATATATATATATATATATATATATATATATATATATATGTACATTTAATTTATATATGTATACATATAATTTGTATAAAAAATCGATGTATTTCAACAGGAGTAAGATAAATAAAATTGAATCAATGAAAATAATTATATACTAGATATCCTTATACATACCGAACCCAAAGATATCATCATCTTGACCACTTTCAGTAGCATTGGCTCTTGCAATAGACTGCAACACAGTAGGCTTGTATGAAGTGCGAAGGGCGTTAGCTAGAAAATAAATATCACATTGCTTTTAAGACTCAGCAACAATTATCATAATGTTTTTGTTTATAACGTGTTTTGTTTGAAATCTACATACCTGCATCCGGCACAAGAGGCTTTGATGCTGCGAATGCAATTATAATGAAAATCAGCAAAAACTCAAATAATACACTCAGCTTCATGTTAGTATAACCTGCAGAAAGATGATAATAACAATAAAAATAATAATAATGATAATAATAATAATAGTAATAATAATATTAATGAAGATAGTATTTTGGAGATCATTTTGGGAGAACTAAAAAGTTCACAGCTGAACTCGTCAACGCAAAACACCCCGAATAGGGAGTAAATAAAACGTGAGCAGATCGCCGAAGAAGAAATGCTTATTAAAGGTCTGTTTCCGCACTTTCAGCAAAATGCAGCAGTAACAGAATTTGGCAGCCGGCTTCTTTTTGCTGCAAAATTTGGCTTGCATTTGGCTTCAAAAGTACGGAAACGACTTGCTGCGAATCTATTTTAATATATTATAATAGATTCAAGTACGGAAACAGACCTTAAGTGTCAGCGAATCCTCCATGAGATGCTGCAAGCTGCCATCACACAGAAAAATATTACGAAGGACGTGAAATATGACAAGCATGAATTGGATGCGGGTTTCGAGGCTACTTGGTTTCGCGTCTAATTGGTTTTTGGATGCCACGATCTGGATTGCTTCCTTCCAACTTTCTCAACACTAATGAAACTAATATTAAATCGTACTTGGCCAATCACTTTTCCAGAAAATTTGTGCAAATTGTCAATTAATGCATACTTTTTCCGTTTGAGTTTTTGAGTTCCAGTTAAATTACTTAGATTGTTTACTTGGATTACTCCAAGAACTATTGATATCTTGTAAATTAAGCAAAGAACATCTGATAGGAGGATCAAATAAAGGAGGAAGTGTACGCAGAATTTATTCAGTTACTGTATGTAAAAACAAAAATAATTTTAAATGCGCTGATTGATATGAAAAGCGTTGGATTTGTGCTTATTTAAAATATTGTGTAAAATAAGTATTTTTAAAAAATTATATATGACAAAAGTCGACATGATACCATCAAATGCCCAGTATTCGAACTAAATTAAAAATTTACTACTAAATAGTATTTCGCACATGTTGTGCTCTTGCTAATTTTGAATTTGAGGTACTAATCACATTGCCAATAAATGATCCAGCTTTTACTTGTTATCGTACTGATTAAGATTTGAGTAACTCTTTATGGAACCTGCAGTGCACATAAGCGTGTCAGTGGAGCGCTCAACTTTACGAATGAATTAATATTTCCTTGCGGTAGGTTACTATTTTCCTGTGTTTTTAATTCGATGGTACGTATCTTTCATATAACAAATGAAAGGGACTAAAATTTGCAAACAAATTGAATTTGCAATTGATGGCAATGCTAGCATATTTGTTGTGCATAAACCAGAAATGCAAAGTGACCAACACACTCGAACACCTATGTCACTAATTGTCTCGAAACTGGAGACTACCAAATAAAGTGTGAAAGTATTATTTGAGTCAATTACTGCTTTCACACCAATTCAACTAAAAATCAGAGTCAACACATACGTTACACTAGCGGGCACTACAAAACTGAAGATCAGTCAGACACTTATAGTTACAGTTTCTCTAGCTCGTTGTAAAACATTGAAAACAGTTTTTCATTAGCGATTTCACTTCACTGATAGGTGCAAGATAGAATTATGAGCCTTTAACTTTTCTGACAGAATAATTAGACTTTAAATTACCTTTAAATTATGCGTTTTTCCTCTCCAACGGTTATCTGCTTCACGGTACGATGAATTTTCTGCGGCAAGCTTCTTTACGTACAAGTTCACTCAGTGCTTATGCAAGAATGAGTTTGATTTGGCTGTTAATGCTTGATGCATTCACTCGATATGTTCACTTTCGTATAGTCGATTTAAACGGTCAACACGAATGGGAAAGTAAAAAAGAGAAACTCTCCATGAAACCCATCGTCCACATTTCGTATGTTCATGTGCCTACAGTCACCTTTTCATCTTATTATTATTTCTTTTTCGATTTAAAAGTGGTCTGAACAAAAGGTATTTGATCGTGAATATTTGCTTAAGCATTCTTGTGGGTGACTGCAGAAGTAAAATCCGACTTAATTGTTATATTAAGTGCATTTTTTTAAATGAAAGAGGGAGAGAAATCGGGTTACTTTTTTGTATCCGCAAATCTAATGTGTTTATGCCATATAAATATTTTAATGTAAATAAGTGACGCTCTCTTAAGCATTCTGCTTGTAGTTTAAATCTCTATGATTGTTACATTCATAAATGTATACATTTCTCCGTCGATATAACTTTCTGTGTCTTGATATATCTCCAGGCAATTTAATTAATCAGAAGTGATTTAGGTTGACATATCATTATTGTTCATCGCAAACGGTTCATAAAGAAACAAACAAAAGAAACACTATTACTGGTATAAGCCTATTGAGCCTACTATTGAACGCCAATTAACTACGAATGAAAATGAGAAAACCTCTGGCGTATAGGAGCCACTAGAAAAAACGATTTTCGAGAAAAGCAAGGAAAATATTGAAATATTGCTTAGTATTGAAAATCATTAAAGTTTTACTAAATTACCACTGGATAAATGACCTCAGACATTGAACATATGAAATTTTGGTAAAACTCAACTACCTCCATAGCGCTTAGACAATTTTACCGATTGGGGTTTTTTTTGCATTGTCGTGGTTGTGTTTGTTTTTGAGGGTGGTTTTTGTTTGTTTGCTCGTTTATCTTCAGTGTGTTGTCTTCTCGTGTATTTTTTGTACGTTTTTGTTAGTCATTCTTCAATTTTTGATCCCTGCTCGTCCTCTGGTGGTAGCAGGGGCGAAAACATGAAGACGAATACTCAAAAACATACAGAAACTAGACGAAAAGAATTCACAATGATGGTAAACAATCGGATTGGATCAACGGAAACGACCAAACAAACGAAATATGGACTACTCTATTGGAATCTGGAGCGTGCGAACCCTGTACAGACCGGGGCCATCAAAGCCCTCCTGGAACAGGTCACTCACCATGGATCAAGTACTTAAGGTTACGACATGAACGTGACCACGCCTACTTATGACGAAATAAGATGCAAACACGCCTAGAAATTATCCCGAAATAACTGGTTTTTAGGTGAATGAAGAGTACTGTTTTCGGTTGTGTCCAAATGTTTCTTTTAATGAGTTTATTCGATGTTGCAAGTCTAGGCAGACGGGCACTTAAATTGCTGATTTGAAATGGAGAAATTGAAAGTACTTGAAGTATATGTTGCCTCTTTTATGCTCTAATTAATTAAGTTAGAGTACAAATGGTGCAATATCGACGTTTAAATTCTTTAAATACACGACTTTTCACAAAGGAATTATTAGAATTTCGCATATTTTGATTGTGAGCTCATTCAAGGATAAACGACTAACGTTAAAGTATCATTAAGCGATATTTAAATGAATTTTAATTTCGTCTTTAAACGATGTTTAGTTAGAATTACCATATAATAGACAGCACTTAAATGATCATTTATGACAAATAATCATTTAGGCAGCATTGTATGTCTACTATTTATACAATGAAAAGTAAAAACCAACACAATTCATACACTCGACTATTTTTCCATATTTCACTGGTCTCCGGTACGTGACGAAATAAGATGCAGCGCCGAACAGCGAAAACCTATTGTCGTAATCTTATTTCCTTGATTCATGGTCACTCACTACAAAATAAAAATTCTCGATGTCCAGGAAACGAAATTGTTTGGTGCCGAGATTATGGACATGAGATCGTGCACAATCTTCAAAAGCGGAAAGTCATCGGGAAGTCACGAATTTGGAGTGGCCTTTATCGTGGACAAAAAAAAATGAAACCGCAAATAATCGACTTCAAGCCTGTCAATGAAAGATTGTGTGCGATCCGCATTCGTGCAAAGTTTTTTAACGTTTGGCTCATTAACGTTCACGCCCCTACTGAAGATAAGGATGAGGCAGTGAAAAATAATTTTTATAACCTTCTGGAAAGGCCATATGATTCACTGCCATCAAATGATGTGAGAATCCTGCTGGGCGACTTCAACACAAAGGTTGGAAAGGAGGAAACACATCGCGGAACCACCGGCCAATTTAGTCTTCACGACCTATGCAACGACAATGGACAACGACTTGTTGACTTTGCGAGCAGCAGATCCCATCGTAAGCTCCACGTGTTTCCCGCATCGCGACATTCACAAAAGGACATGGGCATCTCCGGACGGCCGCACCTTTAATCAGATTGATCATATTCTGATTCAGAAAAGGTGGGCCTCCAGTATTTTAGATGTGCGAACCTATCGTGGGGCCAGCTGCGACTTCAACCACTACTTAGTCAAGACTCGATATCGATGTCGAATATCACTGTCGTATGAATCCAGAGCAAGCTCAAGACACAAGTTCGATATCGACATACAAGACGATGGAAGCCGAGTATAGATCTGCTCTGGAAATGGAACTAGCTTCCACGCCTAAAACCACGTCTATCAACGAAGTTTAGACTACCATCAAAAGCACAGTGAATGCAGCAGCCGAAAAAGTAGTGGGATATACAGCCGGGCAACGCAGAAATGAATGGTTCGACGAGGAATGTCAAGCCGCGTTGGACGGAAAGAATGCGGTCTACAAAATCCACATTGAACGACCGACTAGAGCCAAGAATGAAAAATATGACGATCTTCAGAGAGTAGCTAATAGAATAATTAGACGTAAGAAACGAAAACATTTTGACAGCATGCTGAGTAACATGAATGACAACTTTATACCTAACAACACTCGACAAGCGTACAAAGTAGTGAGGCACTTAAAACAAGGCTTTAAACCACGAACTAGCCTATGTAGGGCTGCCGATGGAAGCATCATTATTGGCTCAGAACAGGTGAAGGAAAGATGGGCGTCCTATTTCCAGCAATTACTGAACGTAAACGTCCCCGCACCCGACGAATCGACATCACTAATTGGTACATAACTTGATAGTGCCTCATCTCACCCTCCTACACAAGATGAAGTCCGACAGGTCATGGACCGCTTGAAACCCAACAAAGCACCAGGCATCGATGGGATCCCCGCCGAGCTCCTGAAGACAGGCGAGATTCCCATTTTAAGGGCAATCCATGGATTGGTGACAGGTATATGGCAACAAGTAATGATGCCGGATGAGTGGCGAAAAAGTGTTATATGTCCCATTCACAAGAAAGGAGATAAATTACTATGCGAAAACTACAGGAGCATATCCATACTTTGTACGTCGTACAAGCTCTTGACAAGGATTTTAGAGTTAAGGTTTTCCCATCACGCTGAGAAAATTCTTGGTGAATATTAAAGTGGTTTCAGACGTGGAAGACCGACAACTGACCAAATATTTACGGTCAACCAATTTTGGAAAAATGCTGGGAATTCAACATTGATGTCCATCAAATATTCGTCGATTTCAAACAAGCGTACGACAGCATCAACCGAACTGCATTATATAACAACATGTTGCAGTTCGGAACCCCAGCAAAGTTGGTACGACTGGTGAAAATGACCATGCCCGACTCCACGTCACAAGTGCTAATTCAGAATAATATGACCAACTCGTTTTCGACGAATACTGGGCTAAAACAAGGGGATGGATTAGCTCCGGTACTCTTTAACTTAGCGCCTGAGTATGTCATCAGAAAAATCGCCGTTGACACGAAAAGAACTCTTTTATTTAAGTCGACACAACCAGTAGCTTATGCTGATGGCATCAACATTATGTCACGTTCGTTCAACAACACCAAGGAAGTATTTGTAGCTCTAGACGAAACCGCCAAGGAAGTTGGTCTTCAAATTAACGAACAAAAAACTAAAGTTATGACTCAATCACGGAAAAGGACGCCAATAAGACAAAACATAACGATAGGGGACTATAACCTTGAAAACGTAGACAACTTCGTGTACCTAGGGACGAACCTCTCGAAGGATGGGAATGAGCTTGACGAAATCAAACGACGGATTCAATTAGCCAATAAGACATTTTTTTCGGTGCTTCCCACTTTAAAATCTCGATGCGTACACAGGAATACGAAGCTTCGCATCTATAAAAAAATTATCAGACCTGTGCAATGCTACGGAAGAGAAACCTGGACAATGACCCAGGCGTCTGAAAAAGCCTTGAATACGTTCGAGAGAAGGGTATTGCGAAGGATCCTCGGTCCAATACGAGAAGAAGATGGATGGCGAATCCGATACAACAACGAGCTGTATACCATTTATGACGAGCCGGAAATCTCTACCGTCATACGACTACAAAAATTACAATGGGCTGGCCACGTCGAGCAAATGAGCGACAATCGAATCCCCAAACGGTCTCCCAAGGGGCGAGCGAGCGGAGCCAGGCCAGTCGGTAAGCCACGCAAGCGCTGGGAGGATTCGATAGCTGCTGACAGCAGGTCACTTTTGGGAGCACCGAACTGGAGGACGCGGTCACTGAACCAAGACGAATGAAGGCGAAGAATTAAGGAGGCTAAGGCTCGATTCGGGCTGTAGTGTCCCGATGATGATAAACAAGCAAACAAAAAAAACACCCTCAAAAACAAACAGACAACCACAAAAAACACGATCGGTAAAACTGTTTAACGGATATGGGGGGCGTGTAGTCGAGTTTTACCAAAATTTCATATGTTGAATGGAGAGAGGTGCATAATTTCTTACTAATTCGATTTAAAATGTTCGAATATGAAGAATTGGTAGCAGTAAGCTGCATTTTGAATCGGCACGTAAATGAACAGAAAAAGGACATTGTGGGTTCATGCAGTTTGTGCAAAAAAATAAGAATGTGGAGCATAATATAGCCTGTTGAATGAACTTATAGAGGACGATTCTTTAATTGTTTCCGAAAAATTTTTTAATTGTTTCCGTATGTCAAAGCCAACATTCGATGAGCTGTATGAAAAAATAAAATTTAAATTCAAACACCAGAATACGAATATGCGGAAATGTATTCCAGGGAAAGAGATCGGCTGAAAATCAATTGCACGTGTAAATAGAATATTTTATAGAAAAGTATTAATTAATATTAACTTAAAGTATTAATTAACATCATAAACTTATAGTTAATTATTGAATATCGTAATTGATTATGGAAATCAAAGTTGAATCATCTGATGGCACTGGAGACTGAATATTCGGAGAAAGAACAGCACTCTGCATTGCAATTTCAGGAGTGCCGTGAGGCCAAGGATTATTGTTCTGCATGCTTATTAAATAATAAACTGGATTTGGAGGATGATGGGTGGCTGAAGTAGGAGCAACGAAAAATTCATTATATTTGGCTAAAACTTGAAGCAGCTCTGCTTTGGGAACTAGTTTTGTATTTTCCGGTATACTTTTGAAATGCCCGTGTAATAAAAAGAGCTTTTCGTCATCGTCTATACTTGAGCGTAATCTTACGGACTCCCTTAATATTCCATTAGCTTTTAATTGGGTCCTCGGCATCATCAAATTTGCTTTTTTCTTCTGCAAAGGAGATTCTTGGTTTTCTTTGGCTGCTTGGCCTTTGATTTTCGGATTCAAGCTTGAGTTAGCAGGATACATATTAAATGAATATTGTATATAAAACAAAAAAAAACTATATGCGGTGGAACCTCGTTTTTGTCAGAGACTCTTTTCTTTTGTCGCTACATGTATCCACGTAATCCTTCCTTGCGTAACTCAGATTATGTTGCAGACATAGCTTGGTTATTGATCATTAACGATTAGTTCCTCACCAATCACCAAAAAGTCAAAGATCCACTGCATTTTGATGTTACTAACCTGGTCTTACCTGTTGTTTGAGAAATCTGGCTTAAGGGGGCAAGATGGTTTCCGAGGCCGAAGAAAAGCCGATTTTAGCGATTTTTTTTCTCAGCTTTGAGCGAAAATAATTACTAATTTTTTATAACACATTAAAGAACTATATTTTGAGAGTATGTAAGAATTATTGTATAAAAAAATATAAATTAGTTATCCCGTGGTGGCAGTAGATCAAAGGCGCTTCGAAAAAAAAAGGCGTCGTGCGGTGCGTAAAACCTGGCCTGACAGTGTTATCTGAAATCAAAAAATCGAAGTGATTTACTTAATATATTAGTTTTTTTCGCGGATGAACGAAACTATATTGAAAAATATGCGATTTCCGATTTTTGGTGCGGTTTTTAATTTGGAGGTACCATTTTCACATAAAAAATCAGCCTTTGATTGCCTGTAAAAAATAGTAAAAAGTTTTTTTGAAGAAAAACGATCGTTCATCCGCGAGTATTTATCATATTAAAGATGTCCGGCAAAGTTCATTGAGATCGGTGCATTACTTTTTGAGTTATGTTACGCACCGACTTCAAAAATGTAGTTCGGAGTTTCGAGCTAGACTATTTCGGCTTCTTGTGGAAATATACCTGGGAACACGATCATAAAATAACCGGTATCTCTGCGAGTTTAAGTCCGATCGCCTCGAAATTTTCAAAGGATATTCCTGAGATGTTGTACTTTCATATAAAAAAATAATTGAAAAATTTTTTTTGTTTAAGTCGGAAACCATCCTGCCCCCTTAAGGAAGCTTAGTATATCAAAAGTTTCCTAAAACTCTAAATACAAGACCGTTTTAGTAGTATAAGTATGTTTTCCTATCTGATGCCCCATCCCCTGACTTGGCATGCTTTTGCTTACCTAGCTCTGTAGTAAATCTGTTCCTTAAGCTTTTCCATCTTCGTTGTATTTCAAAACCTAAAATAATTATGAAAAACTCTCACTAATAACTATTTTCCTTTTTGGTTTTTCAATCATTTTCAGATATCTGGCTACTGCTCTTTAACAGAATCTCTACTACAGAATCGTGTTTCAACGCTATGTGGAATGGTGCAAGAAACGTGCAAAATATTGTGGGGAAGATTAAACTTTGAAAGTCTTCCAGCTCCAACTCAAGAAAAATGGCAGGAAATCGCCGACGGATTCAATAAAAATGCAAATTTTCCAAACTGTATTGTGGCTTTAGACGGAAAGCATGTAAAGATAATAAAACCAACTAATAGTGGTTCATTATACTATAATTACAAAAAGTATACGTCAGTTGTATTTTGGGCGATTTGCGACAGCAACTTAACTTCACTTATGTCAACATTGGATCATTTGGGCGAAATTCAGATGTAGGAATTTTTGAGGATAGTACGCTTTGTCAAGCCTTACAATCTAATATATCAAATTTTCCTACACCGGCAGTGATAAAAAGCAACTAAAACTTAAAACTATCATTTGTTTTTGTGGGGAATGAGGCATTTGGTTTAGCTAAAAAAAATTCTCAGACCATATGGTGGTAAATATCTCACTATTGGGAAAATAGTTTTTAATTATCGCTTAAGTCGATCGAGGAGGTGCATTGAGTGCACGTTTTGAACATTCTCCAATCAATGGTAAATTTTTCATAGGCCACTCGATGTGGGGATTGAATTTTCTGTTGATATAATAAAAGCATGCGTTATTTTATACAACTTTGTACGTTTACGAGATGGTTTAAACTTGGATGATACGCTCTCTTGCGAAGGGTTAATTGGTATTGATGGAATCAATAATGTAAATGGTAAACAACCAAAAGAAATCAGAACGGAATTTTTCGTAAGCGAAGGTAATTTGCCATGTCAGTATAAAAGAATATAGTTACATATTTTACCAATAATATCATTCGCACTGTACTGTTGTTTACTCTATTAGTAAAGATTTTTCCACAATGCACCATAAAAAATATAAAATTGAATAAATAAATTGAAATTGAATAATAAATTGAATATTTTACTTAATTTTTTTTTTGTTTTCTCTTCGTTTCTAAGTTTTTCGCAATTCACTTCTATTGAACACAGAACCTCATTCAAACACATTTGTTTTTTAATTTTATTTGCATAATCTTCCGATTGAATCTTCCAGCAGTTCGCAATGAAAATGCTCTTCATGTAAAAAAAAGTTTTAGAGCTAAATTTTTTAACACATTCAACATTTTCCCGTTTTTTTCCCGCAGCGCAAACAAATTATAAATTCTTAAAATAAAACGAAGCTGTCCCGATGAATAATAAAGCTATCGTGTCTTCAAAATCTTCGAATAAAATAGTGTTTAGTTGTCGTACAAAAACTTATTTATTTCGCAAACACAAAATTTCAAATCCACGAGGATGGAAAGAATTTATAATCCACCAGGGTTGAAGCAGTATCAAATGAGAAGCCAGGAACAGAAGGCCAGAATTTTTCGGGGTTACTCGAATTCAGGGAAGTTTCAACAAATGCGAAGTAGTTACGCATAGCGTGTCTTATTTTCTGCTCGGCGGAAGGACGTGAATGAGAAAAAAAGCATAATTTTGGTCAGGCCAGGGGACCCCGAAAGCAATTAAAGTAATTGAGTTTTACAGTTAAGCGGTCAACATTAGTTCTTTGAGAGTAAAAATGCGTACATTAGAATATTCAACACGATTAGAAAAATTGATTCAAATATTTACAAAGTTATGAGAGATTAAATTGGATCAGGATTCGTATAGGGCATTGAAGGGAGAAGCAACCAATAGGAGGAAGATTGAAACATGATAGAAGATGGGAAGATGATAAAAACTTTTTTGGTAGATTCAGTGGCGAAAAGAGAAGCCCCCTTGAACAGAAGGCATATTAAAGTCACCACAGATAATTATCGGCGACGAGGTAAAGTTAATATTCAAATATGCCGAAAAGGGAGTGTTACATGGAACATATAGGTGCTACAAACAGCGACTATTTAGAAGACAAAAAGCTGCAGACAGCAAAACATTCAAGATGGAGCTGGACATGGAATCAGTACAGAGATTATTATCGACAGTGTGGAACACAGCAATAAGCACTCTAACAACATCGGATTTATTAATATCTCAGCAGTTACGGTTGAAGCAGTTAACATTGTGCGCAGAGAATAATTCAGAACTAAAAATATCATTTATCAGCCAAATTGTAAATCGGTGATCGTTTTCAAGTAAAGATTTAGTATTTAAGTCAAGATTCATCTTCTGAATGATGTAGTTTTCTTCTTACTTTGCTAATTCGGAGGTCGGTAAAAATTGCATAATGAACTCAACGTGTAACAACCTATGTGCTAAATTTTAGCAATCGTACAGTCAAAATGAACCAAAAATCATTTCCCAGCATCAAAAAAGGAGTTTATTAACTATATTTTGCAATACCACAGTCTATTTATAACCAAAACAAACTAGAACCCTCCATAAGCAAATAAATTATAAATTCGAGACATAAAACTAAATTTGGAGTTATTAAAAATGGGGTTATTAGAATACAAACCAACTTACCATTTTAGCATCTGATATCACATTTTGGATAATGTTATTTCAATAACCAAAGTATTTTGTTTCATTCACCGAAAAATAACAAGGCACAAATTAAATATTGTAGAATTGATTAATAATGGCATAGTTCAAAGAATAGTCATTAGCAGAGGCCTTCACTCACTCACTTATGCGAAAACCGGTCTCAAGCTACATTAGCTGCGTTTTATTTTCATCCAGAGTGTAGTAGGTATCCTGCATGCATAATAAAACGATCCAGAGTAGCACGCGAGTTTTTTTTCTATCAGACAGTTGTCATTTCAAAATTTGAACTGTCATATAACCAACGCCGTTTTCAAATGTATGGCCCTGGTTATGCCGTAGCTAAAATAGCGCTGCCAAACTGGCGCTGCTATAGTAGTAGCGTTTACACCGTACAGCTTATTAACCAAAGCAAAAATGGCGTAATATCTGAAAGGAGCTCAATATAAGAACAAAAACACCCTTGCACCAAGGCTTCCAGATTGCGAATGTCACTCGAAACTAGAAATCCTATTTATGACTGTTCTAGTGTTTATACCACTGCTACCTTCACACTTATAACCGCGCTAAATTTTAGCAGCGCTAAAGTAGCGTAGCCAAAATAGCAAGCTCTGCTAATTTAAAAGTGGTTTATACCGCTGCTAAATAAGCAGAGCTCACTAATTTAGCTACGGCATAAACGCACTCTATGACTATTTATCCTGGTTGCCAGGGTGACATGGAAATTTTCGAAAATTCTAACTATTCCAGTTGACATGACTTTTCGAAATACGTTCCACAGAGAGCACGAGTACGAACTCCACTGAATTCACAAGTGTTCCTACTCTGGATGTTGTTGCTTCGTGTGCAAATCGATATCCTGCACTACTCTGGATGTAAAATAAAAGGCACCTATAGTGTAACCCAAGTACAATTAATTGGACATTTGTTAGATAATTTTTTGATTTCATAATTGAATAGCACAAAGAAACCCAATTTCTTAAGTTCCATTTGCTATCAGAAGTGTAATGGGAACGGGAATACTTATTTTGAGTTGGTCTTAAGCTTGGTTTCAAAGAATAAAGATCTAACTATGTAGGGCTGAATCCAGTTTTTCTAAAACCCCGTACGATTAAAAAAACATAACTTGCGTAAACATATGAATACGTTGGAAAAGAAGAACGTGGTCAACAAATTCACAAAAGATATGTGTATAAAGTAAAGTAATCCCACGAAAACCCTCGTACAGGTCTAGGGGTTGAAGCTGGTAGAGAGCTTCATTACAAATTTACAATCAATTTGAATATGAGTGTGGAGTGATTAGTTCCATGAATCACTTTACCCGTGATTAATTCAGGTTCTCAAAGCTTGGTGCACGGAACCGCGTCCGAACCTAGATTCGAACCAGGGACCCCACACACAAGAAGCCAATGTTCGACCGCCTAGGCTACTCAAGCTTGAAGAACATGTATATATGATGAATCAAATATAATGTATTTGAATATATTCCAATGGTTATCAATCATTCACAGCTCGGCTACGCTATAAACAAAGTCCATTGGCACAGCAAGTCTTTTAAACGCCTCGGCGCATTTAAAACACTTATTCTGAGCGATCTTAGAACAAAACCTGGACCGAATACCTTTACTTTGTACAATGTACGTATATATAATATGAAACCTGGAACAGATCTATTACTGTCCGACGTGGTCGTTTATCGAAACGAATCAGAGAAGATTCCGTACTCAAATAGATTCTGAGTTTTAGTAATTTTTTGCACTTTAATATTCATTGAAATAATCGCTATAAGGCAACATTCTACCTCCCGGCTCCTTGAGTAAAATAAAATTAGCCAGAAAACTTGATAATGATTAAAACTAGTTAAAAGTTCAAAGAACACAATTACTTAAGTATCGTATATTTAACAAAGTACTATGTATAAAAAGCCTTAAATTTTGCTAGATTTTCGCTCATGAGTACGGCACAAGCAACTTCGTTTTAGAGTTAACATAAAACAGTTACCAAATATGGCTCATGATTTTTTGTTATGAAAACACAATGCCATTTTTCTTCAAGCATTGTTTCTCCAATAAATTTCTCCATAGAGTTAACCCGAAAACTTATTCACGTTTATTCTGTCTATTTGGCTCTGGATGCAAGTATATTCCTTCTACACTGAATATCGATGACTCTGAAAACGTCAAAAAGCTATAATATATCCATAAATTATTCGAATTAAGTGTTTATGTATGAGACATATAAAACTTCATACATATAAACGTGTATTTAAATGTATTATTGATTTCTATCACCTACTTTACGTGACAACTAATATTTTCGTTTCAAGCTTCTAATTCATGCAACGCTACTTTTAAACAATAATGTTCTAATTTTACTAGGTGTATCATTTTCTTACCTTATTCTAATTTGACACACATATTTGACATATAGTAAAAGAGGCAAACATGGTTCACCATTAAGACATGAGTGTAAAATTAGAATCTCGGTCATTTCGGCCGGCTTTTACAAATTTCATTATAGAACCAGAAGTTATATAAGTTGTATACGATTAATTTAATTTATCTAAATTTTAATAAATAAGCTATCAAATACAGGTTCCAAAATTTAGTAAATATTGTATAAGAAATCAAAGGTCATTACTCACCATCTGGTAGCTCATATAATTTTTTAGGTAGTTGTGCAAAGTATGCATGGTATAAAGCTTCTTCAGCTCCTATTCTATCCTTGGGGTTAAGTTGTAACAGCGCAGTAGCAATAGATTCTCCTTCAACGATATCATATAATTTTGGAAAACTGTGACCAAGTTTTCGATGCCTATAAAAACCTAAGAAAAAAAAATTCTTTAGCAATAAATACATATTATAAACTGCTTGTATTTTTAGCTGCAGTGATCACAAATGTTTTCAGAATCTCATTATTTGTTGAATAATAAAAATACAAACGAATGCATGTTGAGAGCATAAGAATTGATGGCAACTAAGAAGGAAAATATTACTTTGATCAAAAATGACACTAGGTTGTTACTTTAAATAAGATTTATTATAATACCCACGAGAAAACGTTTTTTATAGATTTCAATAGATTTATTATTTTCGAAGGTTTTACCAAAAACTTATTATGTTACTTTTACACTTTTAAACATTTGCTTATTTTACAATTTCAAAGCATATCCGATATGCATACTCTCTGCTGAAAACATCAAATCAATGCAGGTAATGTTGAAGCATATAAAAAATAACAATCTTACCTAATTTCTGCATTTTATAACCAGGTAAATTTGTGACGCTTGGCCATGATTCTTCTGTAGGCGTACCAATCAGTTTGAAAATTTTATCCAACTGATCGTATGTATCTCTGATTCCGGGGAAAGTGGGCATACCAGTGACCATTTCCACAAATATACAACCTACACCCCACATATCAAGGGATGTTGAATACTCAGTACTACCAAGAAGAACATCTGAAATTGTTTTTCAGGAGGGAAAATTGTATGAAATCATTTATGTCAAGTTATTTTATGTATTTACATTTCGTTTATGCTCATAACTCAATTATTTATTTATTTATTTCACCCAAACAAGGCGTACAAAAAAAACACTTAAAATTAATATTTAACAATGTATATAAATTTGTACAATAAACAATAAAGAACCTATTTTAAAAATTTAACCATCTTTGGTAGGGAATTGGATAGGGCGTTCATGACGTGAGCACCTTAATCAGAGCAGTTTTAAACCTAGGTCGGGAAATGGTTGGGGAATAATGTTTTGAGAAGCTATTGAATATTTTGCAACATCTATTGATTGGCTCATTGCTGGCGTAAACTGTGTGGTGTCGGTAATCATTGAGTAAACGTGTGTGCCTCGCCTGCCTTACTGATTCGTTGAAGGTAATCTTATTGGACAGGGACACAACATTGATCAAGCCCCTAATAACATCAAAAGTAAAGCAGGAGCATATGACTATCCTCCGCGAAGATAGACTTGATAGATTTAAGAGATTTAGCCTGTATCTGTATGAAGGTAGATTATCAAATTCGTAAGGATTATACAGATCTCTCAACGCAAATAGCAAGAACTGCTTCTGCACCGATTCGAGCCTATCGCTATGGATATCAAAGGTAGGGTGTCAGACAATACATGCATATTCGAGCAATGGCCGAACTAGAGCTATGTATAAAGACTTCGTGACCCATAGGTTTTTGAATTCCTTCGCACGTCTTTTGATGAATCCAAGCTGCTTATTAGCCTTGCTTAAGACTTTGTCATAGTGTAAATTAAAACGCAGCTTTTTATCCAAAGTAACCCCGAGGTCGATGACATTGTCAACATTATTGATTGCAACATTATTGAGGCGGTAATCAAAATTTATATTACTGGTTTTGCGGGAAAAACTAATGACTTGACATTTACTGACATTAATGTCGAGATTATTTTGTTTGCACCACTGCTCAAGAGAAAGCAGTTTCGATTGAAGGAAAACTGAGTCAGATGTCGATTTGATTGTATGGTACATTTTCAGATCATCTGTATAAAAAAGGTGAGGGATGTCTGCTAAAACTTCAGAAAGATCCGATGCGAAAATATTGAATAAAAGAGGCCCCAAGTGACTACCTTGTGGTACACCTGATAAACCTTCGATTTTTTTGGATAGGATACCCTGAAACTTAACGTACTGCGTCCTATTTCGAAGATAAGAGTCTAACCAGTTTAATAAAAGACCCGAGATGCCAAATTTCTGTAGTTTGATTCGAAGAATATCATGATCAACCCGATCAAAGGCCTTGCTGAAGTCTGTGTAGATGGTATCAATTTGATGCCCTTTTTCCATGCCACAGAGAACATCTGAGACGAGAATCACGAGGTTGGTACAAGTTGACCTGCCTTTTCTAAAACCATGTTGTTGTTCATTTAGAAGAGGTTCTATTACAGTAGTGAGCTTATCACAGACAATTTTTTCAAATAGTTTAGGCAATGCTGAAAGTATTGCAATACCTCTGTAATTATCAATTGACCGCCTATCACCACATTTAAAAATCGGAGTCAGATGGGATGATTTCCAGAAGGAGGGCAAAATCCCACAAGAAAGTGATTTGTTGAAAATTAAATACACGGGTAAGATAAGCGCCTTCATGCATTTGAGTATGAAACTAGGAGGTAGTAAATCAGGACCAGGACCCTTGTTGACATTAAGATCTTTCATGGCCTTTGCGATCTCCTCTCTAGTTAAATACATTTCACAGATGATATTTGGTGGGAATGTTTGAGAGAAAAGAATGTTAGACATGCTTGTACATGAACAAAATACTTCCTGGAAATGCTCAGCGAACAGGTCACAAACTTCGTGAGGGCATGACGAACAAAAGTTGTTTTTGTACGTCGAAGTAGGGTAGCCCGAAGTTTTCCGTTTGGTGTTCACGAAATCAAAAAACTTTTTAGGATCATGAATTATATTTTCGCCCATGATATTAACATAGCGCTCATACGCTGCACGGGATTTCGTCAGGAATTCTTGAGCTAATTGATTATGTTTATCCTTGATATCATCTCTGACACCAGTGCTGGTTTTAATTACTTTGTAAAGTTTATTTCTTTGATTCCGCAAATACCTTAGATTGCTATCAAGCCATGGTTTAGATATTTTGTCTTTTCTCTTGATCTTTGGGGTGAACTTTTCAACGGCGTCAAAAACCAACTCATAGAATAATGATACAGCGTCATCTAATTCTAGCGTTGAAAAATGACTAGCCCAGTCGACTCTGAGAAGACAATCTGCAATGCTCTTATAATCAGCATTGCGAAAGTCATATACAATAGAGTTGTTGTAAGATAGGGAAGTGAACATTTCAGATGTAGATAACAACTCAACTGTGAACGCAGAGTGGTGAAGGGTGTTGCCAAAAAAGTTTTCTGCATCAACAGTTGAGTTAGCCACCACATCGTCGTAGCAAATATGAGGTCTAACCAATTTCCATTTTGGTTAGGTGTCGGAGCTATTTGCTGCAAATCATTGCCATAAAATGTACTAACTAGATTGAAATCGCTGGAGTCAAGAAGATTGAAAGGAATGAGATTATTATCAGTTTCATCAGCCGTAAATTTTAAATTTGGGCGATTGAAATCACCGAGAAATATGTCTAATCATTTGATTTATTGATGCAAAAAATTGTAGATACGCTTCCACACATCATATACATCTTTCACAACTCTACACAAACACTACACGATCCTACACCAAAAGTATAAAAGTTGGGCCGTGTGGTGTTTGTAAGAAGTATCATATCTCGCGATCCTTCTTCAGCCGCTTAATAAATTAGGTAGTGCTTGCACATTGAGACATTGAGAAATTCAAAAAAGGGAATCAAATTGCGACAGATTTGGCGTAGGCCACTTATAAATCATTTCAAACTCATACAAATTTCGATTATGAAAATGGATCTCACCCAACTTCAAACCCCAAGATCCGAATAAAGGTTTTGAAGCGATAGTTTGTTGACATGGCCAACACAAGTATTCTACACTTACCATCAGCGTATTCTACATTTTCCTCTCAGTACAGTGGTTGATAGTCCTACTTACTACATTACAAAAAACGAATCTGAATAAAACTCAAGATTGTTGCTTGTCACCAAAAACGAACTACATTTTCTAATATCATTCATCTTTCTCCTATACAAAATTTTAATTCTAAAGAAATCCAATCTTACCAAGCAGAAACAATATTCTTATTTACTAAATCGATTCCCGAACTCAACAGAACTTCTTTTGAATAACTTTTTCACCCGAACATTTTATTAGAACATGTAACAGTTCTTGTAGATAGGATAGCTCAGTCTCCTTTTTCATTATATATCGCCTGATTTTGGATAAAAAAAAATCAATGTATTCTCAAGTGTATCTGTAGCTGAAGACTCGCTGATGTTGCCGTCATCATCTGGATCTTCTACATTTTCTGAACGCACTATTTTTATCTCATCTTCGTTTAACTGTCTATAACGATCGAAAATATCATCACAAGCTAGAAATTGATTGTACTGATCTTCTCATATTGCTAATTCAATGATTTCCTCGCGGTCTACATTCACTTCGTGCAAGATTGGTGATCAAATGCAGCCTTATGATAGCAGCTGTTTTGGTTAGTTGTTGGCGTAACTAACCATTAAGATATGTTTATCAATGTAATTGCTGGTAAGACGTTCAAAAGTTCCCTAAAACTCTAAATACAAGACCGTTTTTCAATAGCCGCAATTCTGACGGTAGTATGCTTTGAGGGGGCGAATGATTCCCTGATCTAGAGGCTGAATACGTGCTGTCGTATTCGCTAGCAAAAATCATTTTTACACTTTCCAACTAACCTTCGGCAAATTTGTAATATAAATATAAATTTGTAATAAAGGGCAGCTTTTTCAAGATTTAGCATAGATTCCACAAAGGCTCTTACATATCATTAATGCGTCGAGTAAATTGCCATGAGCTTTCTGAATCATATTTCTAATCAGCACACCAATTACTGCTGCCATTAGCTTCATCCAAGGTATCGAGATTGGTTTGTTGAGGCATGCACTAAACTTGTGCCCTCTCCCAGATCGAAGTTTATTTAAACATACGCGGTGGATGCATGCACTTTCTCGCTTGTGTTAACAAAAATGCACAGTTCCGCTATACTTTCATTATTATTTGTATTTAAAAAGTAGCATCTGGGTGTCTTTACGCTTTCCACAACACCAAAATTGGTTTGATCCAGACCTATGCGTCTTGAAACATGATTTGTGTGTGAATGATCTTCGCCAGACATCTTAAAACATGATTCGTATGTGGATCATCCAGAATAAGGTCGCAATTGGACATCAACAATCTCAAAAGTTGTGTCGTAGGATGTTCATCTCCAGTTAAAATTTGCCTGCTCGTGTTGGTATATTTTAAGTTAAAAGTAAACATTGTTTGTTATTTGCAACCGAAGTCCTAAAATGATACTCGTTTCTGGTTGTTCATCCATCTATGCCGCATCTTGCAATAAATCTATAGAACCACAAAAATCGCAAGGCCTATCAGTGAGTGTACCGTTTAACCATATTATTAATTAGATAGAGCAACCCATATATTGTCCCCAACCGTTGTGGTGCTGATGTCTTATCTGCTTCTTCCAGCCTGCAACATAAAGTTTATGCATCACACTTTCTTTACTGACACAAAGAATAAGGGCCACATAGTTCAAGTCTGCCATAGTTCAAGTCTGCCTACCAGTTTTACGTGTTTACTGTGAAATTTTCATCTCTGATGCATCTTCCCTCCAACTCTTTCCTCTAGAGTTGGGTCGTACTAGGATT
>OX376373.1:72289519-72427019 GCA_947369275.1 Nemotelus nigrinus | reverse complement strand
TCGCTCCGCCAGTCTGAAAGAAATGTGTTCAAAATATCGATTATTTTCAAAAGGTGGTATAAACATTCACATCGTGCGCTTACAACATAAAAAAGTGCTCATTCACATCATTATAAAGATCATGTTAAATTTAGTCCATCTAAATTTGTCAAGAATATAAAGTGTGCCTCACAGTTATAATAGGAGAGAAAACGCGCCCAACTCCACAATTTTTTGCGTATAAACCAACAGTGCTTTTTAACTTTTGCTGCGAGCTTTTGTAGCAACCTTTTGTAGTCAATCGAATAGTAGAGCACGAGTTGCTTACGTTAGTGATCCTGATCAAACACGGATTTTGAGTTAACCTAACTATACGTAGGTATCTAAATTAAGTCCGGCGTAAAGTGTTAGCTTATCACTTCACATTTTGGTATTTATCGTGTCCACTATCCGCTGTGAAAAAATTATTAACCAAGTTTAACCTGCTGGCTTGAAAAGAACTGTAGTTGGTCTAATTTACTCGAGATACTCCAGTGCCGTTCATGATTGGGCAGTAATAAAAGCTGTGTTTAACGTCCCCGAAAAAAGTAGGGCAAGTTAGACAAATCGATATCACGATATCTTATCGAACACTTTTCAAACAATAATTCTCAAAGTTGATTACTGGTTGGAAGTTCAACCTATCAGCTCGTTAAAAACTCCACCTCGTTCAACATTTTTTGTTGACAGTTGGTTTTGTGACAATTGACAAATAGCTGTTTGTTTCCCCAAAGTTGCGCTACCAAAAAAGGTAGAGCGTACTCTAAATTGCTCCAGTTCAACTTAAAGCAGGCTCATGAAAGACAGATCAGAGCAATTTCAAGTTAGTTAGAGCAACCGAATTGCTCTGAGTGCTCTAAAACAGCTGCAGGAGTGGGTGCTGCAGCATATTCTGTAGATGCAGCTATGGAAGCAGCTTTCAGGCTTCCGAATCACTGTAGTATTTTCCAGGTGGTGGTTTTTGCGATACGAAAAGCTGCAGATCTGGTATATGCCAAAGATACTACAAATGTGGTTGTAAATATCTTTACGGACAGTCACGCGGCGGTAAAAGCACTGATATCTCACACATACAGATCGAAGTGTGTACTCGACTGCATTCAGGCCCTGAACTGACTGGGTAACAGCAGAAGAGCCAGAATCTTTTGGGCTCCCGGTCACAAGGGCATTGATGGAAATGAGAGGGCGGATGCGTTAGCCAAGCATGGGGCTAGTCTCCACCTGTCAGGATCGCTAGATATCCCAACTTATATCCAAACGATTAAGTTACTCAATCGACTCCAAAATGATGTAAGGTGCGACGTGCAGATGGAGTGCAACTCAGAACTGCAGGGCAACCAAAATCATGTGGGGCTCAAACAATCTCGCATCGACTAAATACTTCTTCGAATGAACGCGGACTGACTGCAAACGGCTGATTGGCATGATTACTGGCCATTGTCTTGCAGCAGCACATGTTATGAAAATGGGACTCCTAATCAGCGACACCTGTAGGATTTGTCAAGAGTAAGGGGTCTCAGAACCAAACCAGCATCTCCTGTCACTGCCCGGCACTGGGGAAAACCAGACTGCGCTGCTTCGCTGAGTCTTGGCTGGTGGATCTCTCGCACGTGGCGGAACAAAAGCTGAATAACATCCTTCAGTTCGTGAAAAAGTCCAGGGCCTTCTTTGGCCGCTTGGACTGAACTGGCCTTGTGCCAACCAGTACAACCTAGCCTAACCGAATTGCTCATGAACTTTTTGCTGAGATATTTCTACTAAAAGCAACTCATTAAACACAGCTAAAATGTGAAAGACACCGGAAAAAAAATTTATAATTTTAGTTTTCTTAGTTGTTTTGATGTTAAATTGTATATACTACTCAACGATCAGTTGAAAGAAGTTCTTGTTTGATTTGTTTTTAAGTTTCGGGAAGCATACGTGACTTTAATGGGTAACAAAATCGTTAATGAACCGAGAAAATTTTTTGATTTCGTTAATGGGAAACAACAAACGACTGACTATTTCAGCAAGGCCTTCGACAGAATCGACCATCAAATATTGACAAACAAATTACTTGATTTCGGTATATCTGGCTGCCTACTTAACTGGCTTAAATCTTATCACAGAATGTGACAGAACTCAGATTTCAAATTCCAAGGAAAATTTTCAAAAATAGTTTTTGTGCTGTCGGGGGTGCCGCAAGGCAGTCATTTGGGTTCTCTTTTCTTGAATATTTTTATTTCGGATCTATCTAGGATTTTATTTGATACGAATACATACACATCTTTTTCTACGCTGATGATTTGAAATTGTATCACACTATCAAAACGCAGTCCGACATTTATTTTCTCCAATCGAAACTTGTATATCTCGAACAGTGGTGCCACCTGAATTAACAAAATCTCAACGTCGATAAGTGTCGAGTGATAAGTTTCTCCCGGAAAAATAAAGTCATAGCCAACCCATACTATCTCAATAACAATGAACTTATTAGGGTAGAACATATCTTAGACCTAGGTGTAACCCTAGATACCAAAATGTGCTTTAACTTGCACATCGACAAAGTCTTGTCGAAAGCGAGCAAACTATTAGGTTTCATCAAGAGGCGCGCTAAAGAGTTTAAAACATTTGAGTTACTAAGTCTCTATATACATCACAGGCCTCTACTGGAATACGCCAGCATAGTCTGGTGCCCCGCTTTTCAACTAAACAGCGACAGGCTCGAATCGGTTCACAGACAATTTTTACTTGTCGCCTTGAGGCACCTCTATAATTCATACGACTTTAGTAATCTTCCCTCTTACGAATACAGACTTGTCTTTTAAATTTAATGGCTCTTTCATTAAGAAGAACCTTAATTAGCGCATGCCTAGCCTTTGACATCAGTAATGGAACAGTTGGTATAGTAGCTCTCTCTAACAAAATTACATTTAACAATCAAATAAAACGGACTAGGCATACAACCCTCCTTAAGAAATACCACCACCTTACAGTTGATGGATATAGTGAGCCCATCAATTGGTGTTGTAGAACATTCAACAGGGTTAGTCATCACTACTCTTCAGGTATCACCAAATCTATCTTTAAAAATAACGTGACAAAGGCCCTATTAACTTCTTAACCTATTTATTTCCCTCCTAATTCGCCTATATACAAATAAATATCAACTTAAAATACTTTTATATTATATTATTTTATTTCTTGTATTAGATATATATATAAATAAATAAATGAAAACACAGAGGAAGGGATATAGCAAGATTTTGATATCATCTAAATCACAAACGCTGAACACCATAAAATATTGATATCATTAATAAAAATTAAGTAAAGTATACATTATGTTTGTTAGCTGATAAAAATTGAAATTTAACTAAGTGGTTTCGATAGTATGCACTGTTTCTCATCAGGCATCAACTCAGAGTGCATACCTAACTGATGTGACCACTTGCAATTTTTTAATTTTTATTTATGTTAGTTGTGACAAAATTTAACAACTGCGTAAAATCCGCAAAAATGATCCATATTTCCGCATCAAATATTATCTGCTTCAAAAAGCCTTAGAGGCGATATACGTAGTATATACTATTATAGACAAGAAGGGAAAAGCGATCGCAAATTAATAACTTCTAAAAGTATAGGGCTTAGATCATATCTTTTGGAAGGCATGATACCAGTGAAAACGGAAATATGCCATATTTATAAATATACATAAATATATCATGTAATTCATATCTTATGGCTTGAAAATATAGTTGAGATAGAAATAAAGTAAGCAAAATGTTCGCAGCAGTTGACATATTACTCCAGAGCTATTGTGGTTTTGTACAAATACAGGCTTTTAACTTGTTATTTAAATGATAACAATTTTTTAAAATTTTTTTGAGAGGCCATATTGAATGCACTTTTAAAAAAATAGAGGGGGAAAAAATAAACCGTAAATAAAGCTGTTATTGACTCCTTTGCTGAATTGTAAACTCAACTTTTCAACCCTGCTAAGTATCATTTAGTCAAATGTATGATCTATTTTTCCGGTTAAATGGTTATGTACTTCCAAAGTTTAGGTCCGACCTGCCTGAAAACTTGATCCTAGTTGAAAAACACTTCATTCTGAATTGCGGTCTGGGGAATAGCATTCGCCACAAAATTAAAATTGAGCAATGCGCAATACTCTTGAGCTTCGGAATAGTCAGCACACATTAATATTTAAGAACAATAGCTAAAGATAATATTTATGATAACTTAATGCATTTGTAGATAATCTTATACAATTTGTTTTGAACCTATTCTAACTATTAATATCACTGCTCTCAACATATAACTTTATGCCTTCTGTTAAATATTAAGTTCTTTCTTTCTTGCGTTTTATATACGTATGATTTTAAATATATTGTTAACTGTTTGCAATATAAAAACATTCAAATTATACTGATAATACACTGCTAATGTTCGAACCAAAAGTTGTTTCATAATAATTCATAGCTGCTTATTTCAATGAACTCTTTCTAAAAACAAAGAAAATTCGATAGCTTCGTCATTCACACAATAACTGGCACATATGAAAGTTGAATTACATTGATTTTAGATGTGGTTTTTATTTTAATGATTACTTACCAAACTGGAGAATTGATTTATCGACTGGAATGTTTCCATTTGGCTCGATTCTATCAAGATACTCCTCTGAATTGTACCCGTTGTACGGAACTTGGCTGGAGCAATGTTTGTGGCTAGCCCTAGGATGATGTTCTATTTCCACGTCGTCCCTAGATATAGCTAAAATATTTTCATAAGATGTGTGAAATATATAATCATAGTTCTATAAAAAAATTAATGTACTTCCTACGTTCGGCTATGTTTTTGAGAAAAAATCATATGTCAGACAAAATATTTGTTCGAAATTACAAAATATATAACTGATTTTGAGTTTGAATTCATATCAAAGTATTCTACTGCTCACCAGCTATATAGTGTTATGCATATGTATCTTAAAACCACTAACCAACAAAGGACAGTCGACCCCATATCTCCTGACATAGAAAATCATTCAATTCTTACTCTCATCCTCGTTTTTTATGAAAGTCAAGTATATATTTTGTACGAATTTCTCTACTACTTCATACTATTACACATTACTTATATTCTAGTGACTACTGACTTAATAAATTTAAAACGACTTTTAATAATAAACTAAAGTAAGCCTACTAGCACTGCTTTAGATGAAAAATCAAAATTAACTTAAGTTTATGCAGATATTCTTAATTTCCTCCTAAGACAACGCTGGTAGTCTTACTTTAGTTTATTTTTAAAATATTTTTTATATTATTAGAAACAGAGAAAATTCTTTCTACATCATTTATAATTTCACTAGAATAAGAGAATGGATATATTTCAACTTCTTGACAGATGTCAATAATTCGAGGGCAATCTGCCTGCTCTAATCTGCATTTTTTTCATTGTTTATTCACTTTTTATCGGTCTATCAAACTGATAAATAACGAATAAGAGAACAGATTACCCTCGGGATCTATGTCAAGAAATTGAAATATATCTAGGTTCTAAGGGAAAAATTATTCATTAAAGTAAATATTTGTTTTTCCAATAGTATTCTTTATTTCTGAAAGCTTAAAGATATCTAAATCATCAACGCGAACGACTCTATAAAGCAAAGCTTAGCAATTATTATAATACCCACGTGTTATTAAATTAAACATTGTAGGACTATTGGTCTGTACCTTTTCGAAATTCAATCCCACAGAATGTACAATACAAGCGATACTTTATTGGACAAGGGAACTCAATTTCTAAATTATATTTCAACTTTATTTTCCATACGTAGAACACTCAAATTCTTTTCAGTTCAAAACGATTAAATTACTAACATTCATTGCTAGCCCATTCTTTTTGTTTCCCACTATTCCGAAAATTACAGTTAAATTGTACGTAGATGAAAAAGTCTTGAGGCTGGGGTGTGTGTATTTGCCCCCTTTACATTTTGTAGTAAAATATGAACAATTGAGCTCTCTTTAGCATTTTGACATGGTGAATTTTTGAGTTGAAAAAGCGTGTCACCAAACCAAATGATTTGTATGTATACTTATTATATATATGCATTTGAACTCCGACGAAATCACCAATAAAGTATGAAGTTGAAAAATTCTACCAATAAATGTCAACGAATTTCCTGCATGAAGTTGCTGTGCTACGCCCTACATAACAAGGCTGCAGACTGCGCAAAAGAAATTTCCGAAAATAATACTCAATAAGGCTTTCCGCATAACCACTTCCCGGCATTTTGTCGAAAAGATCTGACGATCATCTCAAGTAAAGTCGACTATGTGCCCCCCTTAGCCGTTAAACCATTTTACCCATGGATGTTCGGCTGCTATGTTTGTGCTTTTGAGGTTGTATTTGTTTTTGAGGGTGTTTTTAGTTTTTTTGCTCATTTATCATCATCTTGTTGTCTTCTCCTTCAGTTTCTGCATGTTTTTGAGTATTCTTCTTCAAGTTTTTGCCCCTGCTACGATCAGAGGACGAGCAGGGAAAAGAAGAATAACTAACTTGAAGAATAACTAACAAAAACATACAAAAATACCAGCCAGACATCTATCGGTAAAATTGTCTAAATAAAGACACTTCTATGGTGGAAGAAAATTTTCCGAAAACCAGACAAGTAAAAGAATGGATTTCTGGTAAAAACTAACGAAATAAGAAAAAGAACCGAAACTGACGTCAACTTTCATATTTCCGTTTTATGCCCATGGCCCAATGACAACTACAACTGCAACTGAAACTAGTATTGCATTCAAATTAGAACGTATGCAAATATATTTGGAAACAGCACAACTGTAACGTTACGGGGTAGGATTAAGTCTATCCCAACTGAAACTGAAAAGTTGCGGCTGCAATTGGGCCTTCAGCCATATATTTGCATGTGTTTTAACTGAACTGCAGTATTAGTTTCAGTTGCAGTTGTCATTGGGCCATTGGCATTACACATTCTCACAGAAATAACATCAAATTAATCAACTGTCGCACTACTTGACCGCCGGAACTACCTTTCCAGAAATCGCCAGCAGAAAAAGTTCGGATACATTTTTGCAAAAGGGGACGAGCTAGTCAGTAAAAATTACGTCATTTTCAGTTAGAAAACGCATTTTGCATTATGTAAAACGGAAGAAATGGAATCTAAAATTCATTTAATCTGATCCAGCATCAGCCAACTTTCAACCAAGGACACGACAATGCTCAGTGAATAGCAATGTGAATTATTTCAACAGGCGGGAGAGTGTGCATTCTATGGAAGTATATGCATAAATCAAATATTCATGCAAGCAAATAGGATGTATCGAACGACAAAACACATATGTAAAACAAGTCTACAATTCAATTTACGAGGGTTGATCAATAAGTAATGATAATCGATTATTTCCAGTTCGTATATTATTTACTACCACATATACCTACTAAGTCAGCATAAAAAAAACTTAAATAGGCCACGATTCCAGGGAGGAACATCAAAATGGAGAAAAACTAAATTAGAGCTGTCATTAAGTACTTCTGTTTGAAAAAATTGTCTACCAGAGACATACTCGGCGACATGGTGGAAACATTAGGGCACTCTGCTCCTCCATAATCCACCGTTGCACGCTGGGCCAAGCAGTTTAAGCTGGGAAGAACATCTACTGAAGATGAACACCGCGAAGGACGTCCACTGAAGACAACGTAACAAAAAGTCGAAGATGTCGTGTTGGCAGATCGAAGAGTGACCATCAGGCATGTAGCTGAAGTCACAGGAATCTCATATGGTAGTGATCGAAAAGTCTTTACCAACAAATTAAATACGAAGAAGGTGTCTGCGCGTCGAGTATCGAGAATGTTAACGGACGAGCATAAGAAGAAACGAGTCAACAATTCTAGGATGAATCTCGAAAAGTTCCAGGCAGAAACCTGGATCCACCATTTTGATCCAGAAACTAAAATGCAATCGTTGACCTGGAAGCGACCCTCTTCACCGACGGCGAAAAGATTTAAAGTATCCAGTTCGGCAGGAAAGGTTATGGTATTCGTTTTTTGGGAAGCTGAAGGAATTATTATGGTGGAATATTTGGAAAAGAGAGCCATTATATCAGGCTCTTACTACGCAGACCAAATAAGAAGATTGCGAGAGGCAATGAAGGAAAAAAGACGCGGCAAACTGCTAGCCGGAGTTCTGTTTCATCAAGATAACGAGCCAGCTCACAAGGTTGCAGTTGCGATGGATGCAATTAAAGAAACAGGATTCGAACTGCTTCAACACCCACTCTATTCGCCAGATTTAGCTCCCAGTGACTTCTACCTTTTTCCTCGGCTCAAACAACACCTTCGGGGTAAGAAATTTGAAGATGATAGCGAAGTGATGACCGCTGTTGAGGCATTTTGGGAGAGTCAAGATAAAGAATTTTTTTCTAAGGGTGTCCTGGGTTTGGACTAAATGAAAAGATGGACTAAATGTATTAACTTGTTCGGAGACTATGTTGAAAAATAAATATATCTTTTAAGTTTAATCACCTTGGTTTATATTCCTTAGCATAACTTATTGATCAACCGTCGAATATAGAGTCGTTCGGGCAAAAAGTATACAATTCTGTGTAGTTACAGACACACATTTCACTATGAAATATTTTTAATAAAAAGGAGTGTTGAAGCTAATAAATTTCAATAACCACAGAAGCACCAGTTGTTTTAATTCAAGGTGATCAGCTTTATTTGAAACAAGATGCATGTTTAGAATAAATAATAAAATTAAACCACTTTCAATTTCGAAATACTCGAAAATGTTTACGAATTATCAAGAAAGTATACGGAATTGTTTTATATCTTACTTAGACGACCAAAACTATGAGACAATCTTTTTTTCAGCTTTTGCAAAGCTCCTCCTTTTTTTTCTCGTACGGTCACACCTGAAAAAATATATAGACTATTTATTAGAAGAGCAATAAGTATTGCAGTGTGTAATTTTTCATCACTACTAGTTTTGAAATTTAAACAAGAATATAAACTAATTCAGAAAACAAACTCTACCCCAATAATGCTAACAATAGAACAAATTTAGTATTACTAATATTTTGGTGTGCAATATTCGAATATGTGCATATGTATTAGTTTCGGCTGAAAAATATGTTATTCGTTTGTGTGGACTTGGAAATACCATATTCATTTGGATGAGCTAATATCATATTCGCTTGTTGTTGGAAATATCATATTAGTATGGATTAGATAATATAGTAATTGTTTGGACTTTGAAATGTCATATTGTAAGGCCCGTTTTACATGAGCGGTTTCACCGCGACTGCGACTCGGCGACTTAGCCGCTAGACACTTTGCGGCTAAATTAAAATAATTGGATTAAATGAAGCTGTTCACATGAGCTGTTTGCAGCCGCCAACGGCTGCGATAGTCGACATCAGTCGACTATCGCAGCATATAGCATAACGCCATTCACCGAGCGTAGTCGCAGCGTTTTGCACATACTGGCATGTGAACCATTCATAGGTTGTCTCGACTTGCTATTTTACATGGCATGCCATTCGACTTGCCATGGAAATGGCTAATCGAGGCGGTCTTTTGGCAGTTGGCAGAAGGTTTGGCCATATTTTGGCAGATCTTAATTTACAGGGAATTAAGATCTCGTTGAGCAATCAAAATAGTTTGAATAATATGGAAAATTGAATTGTATTGCCGAAATTTGAATAAAAATAAATACTTGTTATTTTTGAAAGAGAAATAATTTTACTTTTTAAGGATGAATAAATAAATGAAGCTGATTGATCATTGGTGTATTTTTTTCAAATGGCTACTGCTCCATCTTCTTCCTACAACAGCAAATCATATAATAGTTTCACTTTCATGTGAAATTTTACCCGCTCATCAAAAAATGGAAATAAATGCATGTCCTGGAATTGCCCACGCATCAAATGGTCTTCATAATTTGACATTCGTTGCCATTGGATATGGCAGGGAAAATGGCTAGTCGAGGCCGAGGGTCACATAAAGTGATCGAAGTTATTTAAAATCGTATAAACGAACGCTTCTCTGCAAATCGATCTTGTAAAACGAGAAAATTTCGGTAGGCGAGTCAGTCGCAGTCGCTGTGAAATCGCTTGTGTAAAAATACAATCGCGTAGTCGCCAGCGGCTGGGTCGCCGAGTCGCAGTCGCAGTGAAACCGCTCATGTAAAACGGGCCTAAATGTTATTTTTTTCTAAATGGCTTTCGAGCAATCCTGTTCGATTATTGAAATTTTGTTCCTCAACTTATACCAGTAAATAGCTGTCTTACATTTGTATAATATGCACTGAATAAATGAATAAGAAATTCTTTCTAACCGTTTCTTCAAACAAGTAAAACGTTTTTACTGATTTTCGAAGAAAATACTTCTACATTTCCATGCAGAGTAAATTTTTGCTAAAAAAAGAAGTATTGAGAATGAAAACTTATTATGTTTTAAGTAAAAGTAGGCAAGGATTTTTTTTTCAAATTTTGATTTGTCATAACTTCTGACAAAAACATTGCATCATAGTGAAATTTGCCGAGCGTATCGATGTTGCAGTAAATGGGTCTTATTGTTCATGCAGTAAATGGGTCTTATTGTAAACCAAATATGGTAGGAATTTCGTCAAAAAATCATGATAGGGCTGCCAGCGATGACCATTTTTTTAATTTTTTGGAATTTCCTTACTAAGCGATTATGTCATTAGATTTGCAAATGGGAATGATGCTGCAATGACAATTAAAAACAAATATTAACGTTTTGAAAATTTGAAAAGGTTTGAGGGTGGTAACCCTAAAATTGTTCCCACCCCTACTTCTAGCGCAATGATTCAATCGAAACCAAATTCACACGGTGTGCTTAACTTAACGTGAAGCAGATTTGGTATTTTTTTGCTTTGCTGCTAACACGGGGTAACCATGATCAGACATTTTCTCAAACAGATGCTTCCATTACATACTAATATGCAAAGCATTTGCAATAAAAATAATTAACCAATTTTTACATTTTCAGAGCTTTGACATTTTTTTGGATGGCAGCCTCAAAACAACGTTTAAACGCTGAAACTTCCGATGAAATCCTGCGATGAGAACGAAATTCAAAGGATAAGTTGATTTGAGTATGAGCTGGATATCGTAAACTTATTGCTGCTTCGTTGGAAAAGTGTGCACTGAATAGTATCATCATTTATGTTATAGTTGAGTTTTGTTGCTTTGGATAAGGAATGGCTGATATGATACAACAAAAAACTGTATAACGTCTTTCCACATTTTTTTGTCACTCAAAGACAATTTCCTCGAAAATCAGTTTTATAGCGGTTTTGATGCGCTAGACTTTTTGCTATTTCACCTCATATTATGGTCCACCGCCTGTAATTGACGAATTTTTAATCGCATTCGACTTCATAAATTATAAATTTTGTGGTTTGTTGTTGCTGCAAGAAATCATGGTAAACGATGTGTATTAATTGAATTAGCATATGTATACTACACTCAGATGTATACGCGAGATCACGACTGTTTAGCCAGAGTTGCATGATGAACATCGAGTTCGAGAAGTCGGTTCTGACTCCCTTAAAAACTATTCAACACCCTTGTGCTAAAACCACAGCCCTTCATTTAGTTCTAACCTTAATCAACGTTTGTTTATCAGTGTTATATGCGTTTTCAGTTGCTACGAGAATAGAATACTTATTTGTAAAATGTAAATGTAAACTAGATAGCCTCCTCGCGGTGCATCCTGGGCTACACTAAATGATCTAGATTCTCCCACGACTGCTTTCGTCCTCAGACTTCGTTTTGACCTACGATTTCGTTGGTTGCATTTGGGCTGGTGATTGTAACATTCCGGAGCTAGTCGTCTTCAGGCGCGGTAGCGATGGAGTGAAATCCGCTTCGTGAACGTTTCCGGGTTAATACGACCATCTCCATTCTGTTAAAACCCTGGCAGGCGTCAGAGTATTTTCTAAATTTTGTCACTATTAAGTTGTTGGTGTACTTTCAGTTCAGTTGAGGCGGACTCTTGATTAACACCGATCTGGCACTGAGCACATGTCACCATAAAGGCTTTTGCCAACCCTCGCATGGCTTCCCTGTTTGCATAGATAACCGTGGCATCATCAAGGTAATTACACAATCGGACTGAGATACCGGCTTTGAGTGGAGACCCTTTCTGCATGGAAATTATGCCAATTAAAAAATATCTTATCAGTCACAAGCATGACAGTAAATCCAATCTACTCTCAAATGTGAAGGAGGGCTAAGATGGAGGTGGAGATATGGCGAATGAGCCAGCTCCGTGGACTGAAGCTAAATCTAAGTTCATGTATCACAACAGCTTATGAAGATGTCATAACATACAACAATGGAGTTTAAATGAATTCTGGCAGTCCCACACAAATAGCTGAAACTTCAAAGACTTTACTTGATGATGCTGTTGAACAAAATTCAGGCTTCATGCAACGAATTATCTATGACTATGTTGAATGGCCAAACTTATATAAGGTGTTAAATGCTTCGTTCATGATTTGTCCGAAAGATAAATTGCCTCCAAAAAATAACGAACAGTACTTTAAATAAGATCGGATTCATAAAATATGCAACACAAGATCTGAATATCAAACCACATATAAATATTGAAGAGCTGATAAATATCTTATCCTACATTCACTAGCTTATCATAAGATTCCAGATATGAAATTATTGTCCAATGTCAAGTCCTATGTCTAGCATACATTTAAGACCCGCAATACCCGCCCGGTGCAGCAGGTCAAATAATCGATACTTTAAAAAACAGTGTTTCTTAGGGAACGGTCAATAACATACCAGCAGACATAAAAATACTCGAGGGGAGAATATGAAGATTCCGGAAAAATCACGAAAACCTACTTTAAAGCAGACACTTTACCAACATGTCTAAAGTTGTCGTGACTAACACCAGTTTGCAAAGCAGGTAAACCTCTGAATTCTTATTATCGTCTTTCATCCATAGTATTCGAAAGAGTCATAAATGCTCGTATAATCAATTATTTTAAAGAAACGATCACTTTAGCCCCAATGCAGCGCGACTTTCAAAAGTACAGTAGCACGATGCGGTTCATGAGGATGCAGATTGATGCGATTCATTTCATAAATCATTCATTGGATAAAAGTTTCTATGTTGCAGTAATTTTCATGGATAGTCTTTTGATACCATTGATTAAGAAATTTACGCCAACAATTTGAAAAGCATGGCATTTGCAAGGAGTTTATAACAAAGCTTCATACTTATGGCAACAAAAAATGTGTAACAAAAAACTTTTTAAGTCTATCGCTACCGTGAGAAAATTAAGGCACATACTTTTGCTATTTATTTCTGGTGCGTTTCCGAATTCACGTCTTCGTCCTCATCTTCAGCTTGTTATGACAGATTGTGACGTCAGCAGAGTAGCTAAGCTATTCTAACAGTTTGAAGCAGACCAAGACGAGGTGTCCGAAATCTATGGCTTTGCTTCGGAACATTGCCTCAAAGTACCATCAAGCCGACGAAAGCTCCAATCAGAACGTGACTTCGTCAACTGTTATAAAGGAGAGCAATTTCAAGGCGTAGATAATTGAATTCGTACAGGCTCGACTTGATCTGACGTCACATACTGTTATAAAAAGCTGAAGCCAAAGGCGAAAACGTCAATTCGGAAAGGCCCGTGGATTACGAAAAAAATATGTGCAGTGGCATGTGTAGAGTGGTAAAGATTTGCACTAAATTTCGTCGACGTTTGTGGACATATAAATATATATGTATATGCCACCAGGGACAATATTTTCACAAGTTTTGTAGTCGCAAGTACCACTTTGATTCTGCTTTCGGAGGCTTATTCCGCCTCCTGATAATGATCGAGATTCTCGTATCAACTATTCTCTGCTTTGATAAGCTTTCGAGACGATATACGTTGTCTATGCTAATTTATAGACAAGAAGGGAACCATGGTCACAAATCAATAACCTCCAACTGCAAGTGGTCACATCAGTATGCACTATGCACTATGAGCTGGTGTATGGTGAGAATCAGCGCATTCTATCGAAACCACTTAGTCAAAAAAAAATGTTCAATAAATTTGTTTAATTAAAATCATCCCGCAAAATAATTCCACTCTAAAATATTTTGAATTTTAAAGTTGCATTCTAAAATGTTTGAACTTTAAAATGATTACTACTAGTCGTATAGTAGTAATCATCAAATAGCAGACAATGTAGTTCCGCCACCTATGCCGGAAAATGGTGTCCACTCTATGATGTGGGGACATATATTGAACTTTAGCCAAACTCTGAGATTCCGGCTCGAGCTGCATACTACTTTTTTGAAACAACCGGGAAAAAATACCGCTTCGAAATTCCGCCACTCTCTTCCAAACATTTTATAAGGGGGATGAATTTCCAGCACAGCAGCGTACTAGAGTTTACTGGATAGGAAAATAGTGTCAAACAAGTAATCTACATTAGTCAGGGATCGATTGTAGGTCCTGTGTTATTCCTCATCTACGTGCATAGTATTCAAGATCTCCGAATTTCTGGTAAACTAATTTTGTTTGCTGATGACACACTCCTGTTGTAGACCGGAAAAAGTGAGTCATCCGTGGAAAATGCGATAAATGTGAATTTGGAGAAATACTTAGAGGCAACTACGACAGAGCAAAGCCAAATGCCAACTAATTAAAAATGCATGGATGTATATTTGTATTCGAATTGATGGAGTTGGACTAGAGGAGGTCGATTCGGTATAATATATGGGATCGGTTTTGGATGCGAAATGGTCATGGTCACACCCTGTCAACTTTTGTAAAATTGAGAAAATATGATTTTTGAAGAAGCACACTAAACTTCAGACATTCAACACTTACATGTTGTCTAATATTAAAGGAAGAAGGAAATGACGAATCATAAAATCGAGCTAATTGGGATACTTGTCACTAAAACAATAAAAGTTATAAGTGGAATACCGACCTTACCACCAAAGGTCGCTGTGTGCACTCAAACAGCGTTATTAAATATCCCAAAAAATATTGATCTTGTAAGGGGAAAAATAATATTCCGATTATTAACAACAAATTAGAATGACCAGATATTCCTCGGGCAGTATTTGAGAGTTAACTAGCTGAGAAACCAGGTCTGCCGGACACTTTTTGGTAGGTACAATAAAAACTGCTGGATTAAAAATGGATCCAAAACAGGATATAGCATTCTATTTTACGCTGCCAGATACGTTAAGAAACTCCACATTAAAAAGTTCAAAGAAAACTTAAAAACACAAAAAAATAGCAACACACTATAATTAAAAACCACCAGGGATTTTTGTATACTTTTGTCTGGATACATGTTAATGCAGGCCAGTAATAGAGAATCTATCGTGTTGATAAAAATTATGATTTTTTGTGATTTGAATTGCCTTATATCAATACACCAATTGTCTGGGAAGCACAATGAAAGAGGGTGGAAACAATGATGCACACGAACCGTGCATGCTGATTAATTAATTGGGAGAGTCGAGGGATAACGGAAAAATTATTGTGTTTTCATTATTAAAATATTAATAATTTTACTAGCCTTCGTTGCCGTTTTTGGTTCGATTAGAGCTGTCACAACCTCCAGCTGATTGATCCTCCACAGAACAATACATAATATCGCTTGAACGGGCTACTGCTAGCAAAATCTACTAATGATTACTCGATTAGTATTTCATTGAATATGCAAAGTTAATTTTCATTTTATGAGAACAGAACCCTAATCGAAACTTGAAAATTTTTAACTCCCATAACTTAACTTCACTCCCGCACCACATTAACTGACAGCCACTTTGGCGATACCAATCCCACCATCTGCAAGAAGAGAGTATGGATATGTGAGAAACAGGAAAAATCATCGATCCATGGATGTAACAGAGAGTGGATAAGAAATACAGGTTTGACAGACCAGCAACATTCGCTGCGTCTGCAATCAGATTTGAAACAGGGTTCAGATTGGTCTCCACGCTGATTGAGAGGCCGGCCATTGATTCGTGTGTCATCAACTTTTTTACCATTTCTTTTCGCTCATCCTATTTGAAAATTTTGCAATGATATTGTTCATTTGTACTGCTAGATGCTGCGACAATTCAGAAATTTCTTTCGTTTCTCAAACTGCTTATGTAACTTTTGACGAATCAGAGTATAGAGTTGATCCATGCCCCGAATTACACGCATGAGCTGAACTTGAGTTTTAGAGATAAATCGTTCAGCAACTAGTAGGTCTGTTAGCGTACTACGGTTAATTGCAATTAATTGCAATGAAGCCGTTTTTGTACTCCGTTTTACTGAATACTGAAATTTTCCCCTCTTTAAGTAAATAGGTCTGTTCGCGTACTTTCAGTCACTGAATTTTACTGAATTTTCCTGAATCATGTGGTGGGGGAAATTCAGGAAGAGTACGAAAACGCTCTCATTGCATTTCCTGAAAATTGACAAACAAAAGGGTCAGTTGTCGGTTTTTGACAGCACAAAAGTGATTATAAAGTCATCCTAAGCGGCGATAAACTATCGCCACAAAAATAATCGTCTTTCATAACAACATTACGCCAAAAACTGTTTGACAGTTTTCAGTATTTTTCAGTAGCTCAGATCCTACTGAATTTTACTGAAAGAGGGGAAATTTTCAGTATTCAGTAAAACGGAGTACAAAAACGGCTTCATTGCAATTAATTGCAATTAATCGTAGTACGCGAACAGACCTAATTTCAGTAGGGTCTGAGCTACTGAAAAATACTGAAAACTGTCAAACGATTTTTAGCGTTATGATATTATGAAAGACGAATATTTTTGTGGCGATAGTTTATCGCCGCTTAGGATGACTTTGTAAACACAATTGTTCTCCCAAAAGCCGACAACTTATACTTTTATTTGAAAATTTTCAGGAAATGCAATGAGAGCGTTTTCGTACTTTTCCTGAATTTCCCCCACCACATGATTCAGGAAAATTCAGTAAAATTCAGTGACTGAAAGTACGCGAACAGACCTAGTGTTTCGTTGCGAGGACTTTTCACGAAAATTTCATATTGAGTTGAAGCGTGTAAATCTGCACCATGTAATCGGGAACGTCAATTTTAAAAGTATAATTTTTCGTATTTGGCCTTACTGGCTTCAGTATTAATATCAGCACTCCTTAGTAAAGGCCTCATTGGTTTTATTAATAAACTACTCCTTTTTAGGTTTCTACGGTTATGCTTGAATGATCTGCCACTCCTGACAAGTTCGAACTCTTATTATTGCGCGGTCAATTTGTCGGAAGAAATACGGGAAAGTATCTTTAAGGAAACATTAATGGGGGTGAGTCGTAAATATTTCGGTTGAATAGTCGATCTTGTGATTGGTAGTGATACATAACAGCCAAAGCGATGAATTTGGAGCTTTTAGGTAAGTTCGATTCCCAATTTTAAGCAAAAATAATATTGTAGATTTGTGTGATTTGTTTTGTTTTGATTTGTGTGAAGTATATGAGAAATGTTGCGTGATATCTGGCCCAATCGCTGCAAAATATTTATTTAAATGTTTCACAATTGCCTCACTAGAGGAAATCAATGATGCATCTATCTGTAATTCCTTGAGACATGATGTGGTTCGAGAAGTGCCTTTTTGTGTTTCAGCTAGTTCATTTACTATTTTCCTGCATTTAGCGCTATTTCCGCATGAAGCTTTGAATCTTTTAGCGTAAAATTTATTTTTCTTTTCTTTTACTATTCAATTTGGCTGGATTATTAAATGCTGGTAGTTTTGCCGTTTCATCACACAGTTGAGATCAGTTTTTCATATTTTATAGGCTTTTCGTTTACGTCTGGATATGTCAGAGATCCACGGTTCATGCCGAACCCTTACCTGCTTACTGGATGTTGCTTTGATTTTACCCTCAGATAGAATTCTTATTAGTTCCTTAATATTTACATGCAGATTGCTGTTCAACTCTTGCATCACATATTTCACGCACTTGAACTTGTTGACAGTACTGATCGTCATTTGTTTCGGAGGCAATTTTTCTTTAAGGCAAGTCCTGATCAAGATATTCAGCACATTATGATCTAAGTCTGGCCATTCATCATCATTCTAAGTAACTCGTTCCTCCAGGTTTGAACTTCTTACAACAGCATGATCAAGTAAGGTTTTCGAGGTCTCATATGCATTTTTACTATTTGATGAAAACAGAATGACGATGTTTGTGTGGGCTATTATCATTATCTTGAAATATGATAGATGTAATTTAGGAAGCAATGATTGTCCTCGAATGGGGCTTTGTAGAAACTGCCAATCTTAATCTTCACCAGGTCCAGTTGAAGTTCCACTATGATTCTGTTGAACACTTCAGAAGCTGTGATAAGTCTTGATCCTATACTTGATCTTACAAATATTGCTGAACCCCCTTCGCGGCTGCCTTTTCTGCAGCAAAAATAGCTAGTATATCCGTTGGGTGCATATAAATGTTCATCATTTGGATGTATCCAAATTTCATTAAGAATAACTACACTGATGTCATTCGTAGTTAGATTGACGTTTTGTTACGAATGCTCCTTATATTGGCGTAAAATATTTTTAATAACTTGCTTTGATTCATTATCATGCGGATTCAAAACTATAATCTATCTTATGCTCGTTAATTGCAATCATTTTTTTGTACTCTGGGCATTCGTAACTATTAGCTCGATGTTTAACGTGGTTATTCCTCTTTTGAGAGCTGTTTATGCATTTTAACTTTGTATCCGTGCAAACATTTGTTTGGTGGTTACCAGCAAATTTAGCATAAATGTCCTATTTCTGACCATTTGATGCTTTGTGGTTAAATCCTTGGCATTTGTAGCACCTCATGATGTTATAGTCCTCGATAACGAAATGTGTCGCAAAATCGATGTTTAAGTATTGGTTGACTAATCGATCAAACAACCTTCCCCCGACTTCAACAAATGCTATCCATTTATACGATTTCTTAACTTGTCTCGTGTGCACAACCTCGAGTATATCATCCAAATCAATCGAAAGATTTAAGTTTTTTATTTCTTCCTTTAGCTCGATCGCTGAGTATCTCCTTTGAAGTCCCTTGATTATTAGCCGGAGAAGCTTCTTTTCGGTCATTTCAGCATTGTATTTGCTTGACAATTGCTCCTTTATTTCTCTTAATAGAATTTCAGAGTTCTCCAGTGAATTTGTTTGGATTAATACGCCCCCACTTCGCAGTGGCTTAGTATATTCGACTGGAGTCTTTAGTGCACAAGGTTTTATTTTTTCTTTCAAATCCTGGATGGTTTTTCCAGGATCCTGCTCTGTTTTTGGCTTGATTAAGATGCCTCTATTACATTCCTTGCGCTTTAGTTTACTTGGTTACCTTATCATGTCCGCATATAAAGGTTTTTTAAGTTCCGCATCAATCTGAATATTTTGCAGCTTTTCCTCCATTTTTTATTAGCCGGTGAGTTGACTTAATTTGCGAAATTATTCTGTCTTCTCGGCTTGTTTTTGGAGCAGCAATGCATTTTCTGCAGAACCATTTTACTATGTCACCAAATTGTATGGTGTTACTGTACTCCTGAGGGCAGACGTTGATGCAGGCGATATGGAACCACCTATCGCCGCAAAAGCCCTCGCATGCTATACTTATGTAGGAGATGCGAGATGGGAGAGAACACCATCAAGCACACTCTACGGTTTCCTGCCTTTAATAATAAACGCCTCAAGATTTTAGGATCATGCAAATTAGAGGAGCTAGCAGAAATGGCTTATGCCATTTGTCTGAGCCAGCTAATTCAATTTAGTGGAGTGGTCACTTGGCGGCTCAAACTAGCCAGTGCAGCAACCTGTGTAAGCGATATCACCCTTTTACAATCTAACCTATTTATCGTATCTGTCATCATATTGCAGAATGCTATAGCCTTATTAATACCCGCGTATATAGAATTGTAGTACATATACACTTGCCGATCTGGACATTAGCCTGCCCTGCTCGGGCCTAGAACACGATAACAAAACGAAGTTAAGTAGTTATTATTCAAGGATGTGCGTTGGCTTTGGCATGCACACAGGAAGGGCTTGGGAGGATGATTATGCGTTCACACTGTAACAGCATCCCAGGGAATCGTCACCAATGCTCCGATGTAACTGCTGTGACTTGCCGCTGACGTTGTCGTCACTGTTGCTATGCAGCAATGTAGTTGTGATCAAATACAGTAACTTAAACGATCGAACACATTTACTTCCGTAAGCAGAATTACTTGAATTAAATCAAAAAATGTGCGTAATTTTGGCTTTCATATTTCATCGAAAATGTGATCAATAACTCCGTAAGTTCGAAACAGAAATTTCGAAATAGGGCAGTAATCTATATTTTCATGGTTGAATTTGATTTGCTATGATGAATTTTAATTTACTTTTGATGACATCAAGATGATTACCCATTAGTTGCATGTAGTTGAACGTTACTACGAATCAACGAATCCAAAATGTTTTGTATAATCAATCATTAATTTCAGAATCATTCGGACAAAACTATCCTGAAGAATACGATGGTTCTCTTGATTGTATATCTTTGGCTGTTACGACTGCCTTTAACAAATATGGAACGTTATTGGCAGTTGGATGTAATGATGGCCGTATAGTGGTATGGGATTTTCTCACACGTGGTATCGCCAAAATTATATCGGCACATGTTCATCCTGTATGCAGTTTAAGCTGGACTAGAAACGGCCGCAAAGTAAGTACAATTACTGTCAAATTCTTAAGAAGCGCGTTTGAAATCAAAAATTCATTTGCTGCTATTTGTGTTTTAAAGGAGACTTGAACATTGAAATACTATTAAGTTAATGTTACATCACCACACACGAAATTAAACTGATGCAAAAAGGCAAAAAAAAAATAGTTTTTTTTTGTATTGTGTGTTGTACCCAGTGTTCCCACTCCCAAATTTTCCGCCGTAAAAAATTTCTCCAAAAAGTGTATCAATATTGGTAAAAATGTATCAAAAAGTTCCCAAAAGTGATTTCGTTTGAGGTACTAAAACTTTGAATAATAATATAGAAAAACTTAGTTTGGAGCTACTATATTTGTTGAATAGTATAGAGCCTAAAAAATATCACAAATTGGTTACGCTCTTTGTTTTCATCTGTATGTTGCCACACAAGCCAAAAAAATAAAATTATTACAAAATGTGGGTTTTTTGCAAATGCGCTCAAAATTTTCACATAATTAATACGGAGCGCAGATTATTTTTAGGGAAAGTCGCTGTTTTAAATTTCCGAAAAGAAATAATTCTTCGGCTTTAAAAAGAACCATATAGCTATCGTAATACTGATGATTTTATGAATATGATGAATAAAAAGATATTTTTTTAGGCAAGTATGTCATGCAGTAGCACTCAAACATTGTTTGGTTTCTTGCTTCCCAAAATTCTTCGAATCTCTTTTCAACTCTAATCAGTTCTTTTTTACATTGCCATCCATGTTTAATACAGAAAAACCTCGTTCTCATGTAAACTATAAGGTACAGCTATTAAAGTCAACATGAGAAAGGCGGCAGATGAAATTGCTTAACCTAAATTGTTTTCAACCAAACTCGATTGATCCCAAAACGCTTAAACATTCATTTTCTCGTTATTATTTAAATAGCTTGAAAACTTCAAATTTTCAGATTCATGACCACATATTAGATATCTTTCGTAGTTCAGAGTATAAAGTAAGTTGAAGTTGGCAGTTATTGCTACTAGAGAGTTGAGGTTGACACATGGCTGCAAAATTAAAAAAAAATTGAATTTATTTGCTTGATGACAAAATGCATCATTTTGCCATAAGTCAGTGAGTTGCTGTATCATTGTATCATTGTAAATAAAAATGTATCAAAATGATACAAATGTATAAAAAATGAGAACCCTGGTTGTACCCTATGCGAAGAAAATTTATAAAATTTCGAATTCGAATGAATTACCTTTATTTTTAGCATCCGAAATTTATATTCTCGAGAACTCAAGATCCGATGATGACATTAACTCACAAAATAAAAGGTGCTCCATAACTTCCGGTGCAGACATTTTATCAAATTGGAATTCATATCCAATCATATCATAATCAAATCGAAATCAAAACATCGAATACCGGGAGAAGGGCAAAACGGTCAAAGGGCTATACTATGCCCAATCATTGGGTCGATTCGACGCCGAATTGCAGAAAAAACGGCCCCATTTGGCGAAGAAAAAAGTGCTCTTCCACCATGACAAAGCACTGGCTCACACCTCCGCCGTCACTACGGCCAAATTGGTCGTATTGGGCTACGAACTGCTGCACCATCCACCGTATTTTCCAGGTTTGGCTCCGTGCGACTTCTTTTTGTTTCCAAACTTGAAACAGTCACTCGCCGGGCAGAAATTTGAGTCGAATTAGGAGGTAATCGCCGCCACGGAGGCCTACTTTGCAGACCTCGATAAAACGTATTTTTCAGGCGGGTTAAAGAAGTTGGAGCATCGCTGGGTCAAGTGTATCGAGCTAAAAGGAGGAGACTATGTTGATAAATCGCCACTTTTCCAAAATTTTGGTTTTTCTTTTGTAGGCTAAGTACTTATCGGACCACCCTCGTATCTGATGAAAATGTTCAGTGCAGGCAACACTTTTCCAAAGAAGCAGCAATAAGTTTACCATAACAAGTTCATACTTAAATCAACTTATCCTTTTAATTTCGTTCTCATCCCATAATTTCATTGAATGTTTCAGCGGTTAAACGTTGTTTGAGGTTGTCATCCAAAAAAATTTTAAAACTCGGAAAATTTAATAATTGGTTCCTTATTTTTATTGCAAATGCTTTGCATATTAGTATGTAATGGAAGCATCTGTTGGTGTAATATTTACGAAAATGTCCGATGCTGGTTACCCTGTGTTAGTAGCAAAGCTAAAAATACTAAATCTGCTTCACGTTAAGTTAAACCCACTCTGTGAATTTCGTTTCGATTGAATCACTGCGCTGAGAGTTATAGGGGTGAAACAATTTTAAGGCTCAAAACTTTCCAAATTTTTGAAACGTAAATTTTTATTTTTAATTGTCATTGCAAGATCATTCCCATTTGCAAATCTAATGACATAATCGCTTAGTAAAGAAAATCCCCAAAGTTACAAAAATGGTCATAGCTGACAGCCCTTTCCTGATTTTGTTACGAAATTCCTACGACATTTGGTTTACAATAAGACCCATTTACTGCATGAACTTCGTTTTGATTTCATTATTGGACCGGAAGTTATAGGGAAAAAAGCTTTATTTTGATGAGCAAATTTACAAGATCTAGGAGACAGAAATCACCATAGCTCGCAACTCAATTCTAAAATTTCAACCATGTTTTCAACAAATGTTGTCTAGATTAAGGTCCAAATACTGTGTGAATTTTGTTAAAATGTGATGGCTGATTATAAAAGCAGTTTTTTTTCCGAGTGATTTTTCAAGATGGCACCACTTCCACAGGGTAGCTCGCTTTTCAAAATCACTTATATCTTCTTGTGCAAATCGGAATTTTGAAAATTTCAATTTGACATGGTGGACAAAAGCTAAAATTTATCAATGATATAAATTTTTTGTCAAAAAGCAAAGATTTTTTCAAGGATTTTTATTTCAGGAGCCTGCCGTAACTACAGGAGCGCCCACACAGTTTTGAAAATCCATGTGTATTCTGTCTTAGTCAACATCAATACGTTCTGTAAATTTCACGATGATCCAATGTTTTTGTCAGAAGATAAAACAAATCAATATTTGAAAAAAATGCTTGCCTACTTTTAGGCACTCAGCACCCACACAAATCTCAAAATTTCCAATTCTTTATCATAGACAAGCTTAAAACAGAATAAGTTTTCATTCCGAATACTTTTTTAAGAAAAATTTACACTACATTTAAATGTAGGAGTGCTTGAAAATTCACTATAATGCCCGCTGCCGCGAAAGAGTTAAGGATATCTTAGTTCTAGCAAGTCACTATATACATCTATATCCTCTACAAATTTCAGCTCAATCGGATTGGCCACGCCAGAGATTATCTCCCTTCATCATTTTGCTGATATATATATATATATATATATATATATATATATATATATATATATATATATATATATATATATATATATATATATATATATATATATATATATATATATATATATATATATATATATATATATATATATATATATATATATATATATATATATATATATAAAGAAATATGAATTTTCGGTGAAACGAGTCGAAAATCAGTAAAAATAATTTTCCCAACAAAAATGTTCCACTTTTGTTAGGCCGAGAGCTTTTCCAACAATCCACTATTAATCCCCCGTTATTAAATCCACAAACGCTGATGATATGAATGCCTACGATCCATTCACTCTTCAATATCCACTATGATTCCACTTTAGAAGATTGAAAGATGCCTCGTCAACACCTTTACGAGTCCTTGGTTCAAAAAAATTCTTCTCACGAACAATAGTGAATGCCTATTTCTGACCTATAATTTGTCACTTTCAATCAAATCAAACTTTTGCTGCACTTTCTTGTCCATTTGGAATATAAAAAATGTCGACTTCAAAGTAATCCACCAAAACTTTTTCTTCTGTCTACGTACTTGTTGAGGCAATTAAAGTGTTCTTTCATCATGTACACGACTACTTGTCCCCCACAAGTAACGAGATCATATCCTCAACACGGCTCGCTGGAAAAGTATCGTTTTAAATCTTTTAGATACTTATGACATTTTTTATGTGATACTGTATCTGTTCGAGCTGCTTTATTATTTATTCTTATTTTGCCATTGTATTTTACAACTATTTTTAACTCTCATCATGTTTTATTAATTAAATCAATAGATACTAGTTTTTAGTATGCACATATTAAATATTGGGTTAATAGTTGCTTTCAGCCTCAACAGATAACAATGTTTGCGTATGGGATGTTCTAAATGGAGAATGTGACCAAAAGTATAGATTTCCATCTCCGATTCTGAAAGTTCAGTTCGATCCTCGAAATAATCACAGGTTTCTTGTTTGCCCGATGCGGTATGCCGCGGTTCTAGTCAAAATAGGATATGGTCATCAATGTTTGCCTTTGGATAACGACGTAAAAACAAAATATTCGCATGTTCCACTTATCTTTTTGTCCATTTTAGGGTGATTTAAACATAGTTGCCACTTTTGACAGACAAGGAATGTACATTTATACCGGTAATGCTAAAGGAAAAATTCTCGTTCTCGATGTAAACAATTTGGCAATTGTGGCCAGCTTTCGAATTGTTGTTGGGTCATCAAGCGCGACAGCAGTGAAGAGTATTGAATTCGCTAGGCGCGGAGAGTAAGTAAAAAAAGACTTTTGAATTATCAGTTCAGTATAAGGAGTGTCGCGCAGTTGCGCCTTTTTTAATGTCTTCAATGCACTCACCTCACCAGCCCTTTTTTCGTTTTATTGAGGAGTTTTATTAGCGTTTTTCTAAGCAGAATGTGGTTTCAAAGTTATTAAAGATATTCTGGGCAAGAAGTAATTAATTGACTTGCATTTAGATAGCTACCGAAACGATCGAAAATGAAACCAGATCCGTAAAACAATAATCGAAAAGATAAGGTCGAAACTGTTGCAGATATATGTATATTTAGTTTGAAAAATAAGGAAATACTGTTTGGTGCATTTTGCCCGGATACTACTGCTTTAAGAGTTTTCAATGCGACTTTAGCATCTAGGACCCTTATTTGAGAGCCATCTCAAGTGACATTTATTCGATATTCTGAGACTTCAAAGATTGAAAGTTCAAATTTAATCAAAGTTTAAAGGGTGGTCGTACGGGAATTCCCATAGCGTTGAAAGGATAAGAAGTTGGGATAATTAAAAAAAAACGAGGAAAAAGCATATACAAGTGAAACTAAAAATTACTCAAATTTGTTACACAAGATTGAAAATGTTAGGATTGAGATTATAAAATGCTGAATATTCAAAGCGGTTTTATGTATGCGTTGTAATGTTTTGAGTTTGTTAGGAGTAGGGTCACAAAAGACGAAGTATGGCTTCACATAGCGAAGGATCGTGATGGATTCAGCGAAATAGTACAACAGGTTTCAATAACTGATGCGTCGTCTCCTGTTGCTCTGCCAAATCGAAAATTTCCATGTACTGAGCACATTTATTCCGAAAATGTCGATGTACTGAGCAGTACTCTATCTAGAGACAATAAATTTGTTGTTGCCTCTTCCATCATGGAAAAAGTAGCAAGACGTTTGGCCCTCTTGTCGCACATATCTTCTTTTCGTTGTGGCGATTTTCTTCTTAATTTTCAATTTAAAATCGCTTCATGCCTAAAATATAGGGTGATTAATTATGAGGTCTGGGTTTTAATCTGAAATAAAAGGCATAAAGCTGAATTCTATAGTAAAAATTTCATTGTGAGTCGGAAAAACTATCTATGACATTTACTTTTAAAAGATTATCTCATTTAAATGTTGACGGCGGCTAGGCCGTAAATGGTCCATCCTGAGGGTCCAATTTTGGACGAAGCTTTCCAGCATAGCAACCGGTATCTCGCGAATGACACGAGTAATGTTGACTTCCATGGCGTCGATTGAAGCTGGCTTATCCCTGAAGACCAGAGACTTCGTGTAGGTTAGTGAAGAGGGTGAAGAGGGCTGCCGGGAACGCGGCCAGCATTAGGCCACCAGTTTGGGCCCGTTTGCCACCCTCATAGACAATTACACGCATTCAAACTTAGAGCCATGGCACTGGCGGGATTCGAACCCGCATTCGGCCTGACACCTTAGCGAGCAAGGCTACCGGGCCCCCTTGAGACTTCGTGTAACCCCAAAGAAAATAATCTAAAGGTGTGATATCACACGATCTAGGCGGCCTATTTACTGGTCCAAAACGTGAAATTAGGTTCTCACCAAAATGATTTCTCAATAAGTCCATTGTTTCTCTCGCTGTATGCGAAGGAGCGCCGTCTTGTTGAGGCCAAAGTTCATGGATACCACGGGCTTCAATCTTAGGTAGCAGAAAATTCGTTATCATGGTGCGATAGCGGTCGCCTTTGACGGTTATTTTCTGACCGGACTCATTTTGAAAGAAATATGGACCGATGATTAGTGTTGTGTTACTCATACAAGATGCATGACAAATGTCCCATTCACATCTACAAAATGTCACATCACCTCAAGCTTCAAATTTGTACCACCTCATTTTTTTTGTCATATTGAGGTGAATCGATTGACTTGAGGCGCATCGATTGTAATACTCAATGGAAAATGTATGTACGCGAGACTAGTTTGATTTGTACCACCTCATTTTTTGTCATATTGAGATGCTTTGGTTAATTTCGAAGCGATTGACTTGAGACTTTTGAGGCGCATCGATTGTAATACTCAATGGAAAATGTATGTACGCGAGACTAGTTTGATTTGTACCACCTCATTTTTTGTCATATTGAGGTGCTTTGGTTAATTTTGAAGCGACTGACTTGAGACATTTGAGGCGCAGCGATTGTAATACTCGATGGAAAATGTATGTACGCGAGACTAGTTTGAGTTTGATTTGTACCAACTCATTTTTTGTCATATTGATGTGCTTTGCTCAACTTTTTTTTTAGTAGTACAGTATCCTGTTTTACGAGGATTACGTTGAAGCGATTGACTTGTGGTACTTGAGGCACAGGGATTGCTGTACAAGGCGAAAATGTATGCATGCGAGTTTAGTTTTGAGTTTGATTTGCACGATACTTCAACACAAAATTTGGTGGTAATTAGCTACCATTTTTAGGAAATTGTTTAGTAGATTAGTAATAGTACTGCTCTCCTTAGCATAAACATTTTACCTAAAAAAAATTTTCATTTTTGAGTTAACGCCGAATCCAAAAACTATATACTCTATTAAATCATTCTCCAAAATATGAAAATCATATCTTCTTTGGAAGTATGCTAAAATCAATAATGAAGAATCCTCCATCTATAAAAAAATGTAACCAGTACTTAGCATAAATGTTCTATCCTACCGTAGCGGCGGCGTAATGGTATGGGGCTGTATGGCTGCCAGCGGCGCTGGAAACTTATAGATAATTGAAGGAATGCAATATGACACTTCATTTGAAGTATGACATTGTACCACCTCAAATTTGAAAATGAGTAACTCATACAAATACATATCAATATGACTGACGACCCAACACTACCGATGATTCCAGCGGGCCATAAACCACACCAAATTGTGTATTTCTGTGGCTGTAGTGGTAGCTGTTGAAGCTCTTCAGGTTGTTCATAAGCCCAAATACGGCAATTCTGCTTGTTGACGTATCCATTGAGCCAAAAATGCGCCTCATCACTGAGCAAAATTTCGCGATAAAACAGCGGATTTTGGATTGGAATAATTTGGATACATTGTTACGGTGTAAGTCTTTCCATGATGATTTGTCAAACAATAGGTCTGTTCCCGTACTTTCAGTCACTGAATTTTCCTGAATCATATAGTGGGGGAGATTAATGAAAGTACGGGAATGCTCTCATTGCATTTCCTGAAAATTGACAACCAAAAGTGTCACGGTTTTTGGAAGAACAATAGTGATTATAAAGGCATCCTAACCGGTGATAAATCATCGCAACAAAAATATTCGACCTTCATAGCAACATTACGCAAAAAATATATTCTTGCCGCGCACATTTGAAAATATTTACTCGCACCACACCGTTTGACACTTTTCAGTATTTTTCAGTAGCTCAGACCCTACTGAAATTTCATCGTACTCACTGAAAGAGGGGAAATCTTCAGTTTTCAGTAAAACGGAGTACGGGAACGGCTTCATTGCAATTAATCGTGATTAATGGTAGTACGGGAACATACCTAATACTGAATAAAAATTACATTACAGTTTGACAGTAGTGACGCGTGATCTATCAAAAAAAGTCTATTGAAAATCAAACCTCATAATGAATCACCCTGAATATTTAGTTAAATATATTTTCTCGGAATAATTGAAAAGATATAGTCAAATTTAAAAAAAAAATCATTTTCAAATTATTAATCTTTTGACCCACTGTTCAAGTTTTTATAGGTGGTATGATATTGTTTGGTTTATCAGCAAATGTCTACCATTGTGTATTCAAAATTTTCCTCTACCACTTTATAATGCTAATAAACTTCCTTCATCTTTGATATCTTTCAATAAAGCATTCAAATTGCTGTTTTTTAGTCGCTTTCAACTTAAATATTAAAATCAAAAGTTCATTTACATATAACTATTATAGACCTTATGACACGAAACTCGAGTTCACTTGTGTATAAAGTATAACATAGTCAGCAAAACTAAATCGCTCGTAAAAAGTTCTGCTTGAATTGAGAATCATAATGTTTAGCATTACTTAACTAAAAATATGCAATAAACTTTAGAATTAAATTTACTTACTTTTTCCATTATGCACAATGCAAATTTTGTCCAAATCTTCATTGTTTTCAAAAATTCAGTTTCTACCGATTCCGCCCGAACTCAACGGGGTATTGAGTGGTTCAAAACCTCACCTAAAGCGACTCTCGTCACTTCATGTGATCTCTCTCTAATAATCTCACTTGATGCGAGATTTTTAAAGCAAACTATTTTTGCAAATTATTTCGATATTTCTATATAAACTCGTTCTATATTTCTTAAAACACCTTAAGACTGTTTTGTGATTCTCAAATAATTGCTGCCTGGAAAAGATAACAATTCCAAAGTACACATTTCAATAGTCGAACAGTGAAACTATCTTAACAAAATATTCAACCGTGACTAGAATAACTGTTTATTCATAAAAAAAAAAATGTTCTTCCTCTTAGAATAGAAAATTCATAAAAGAACTACTTATTTAGCTTATACTTCTTCAAACAAATCAAATCATACGATAAATCGAATCAAATATGATAACTCACCATGTTTGATTTTTTTTAAATCATCTATGTTTTGTTTTAGTTCGTTTTTAGTGAACACTGCAGACAGAGTCATAAGAGTGTATGACTCGAAGGAAGTAATTGCTCTGGGAAAAGATGGTGAACCGGAACCTATTCAGAAGTTACAGGATCAAGTAAATAAGTATGTTCTAGTACAAGTACACCATATCCAAAAAGTAATATTTTCACCTACAGAACTACCTGGAAAAAGTGCTGTTTTTCTGGAGATGGAGAATATATTTGCGCTGGAAGTGCTAGACAACATGCACTGTACATATGGGAAAAATCAATTGGCAATTTAGTGAAAATACTTCACGGGACAAAAGGAGAATTGCTGCTGGATGTAGTATGGCATCCAGTTCGCCCAATTATAGCAAGCATTAGTTCCGGTTTAGTTTCTATATGGGCTCAAAATCAAGTAGAAAACTGGTCTGCGTTTGCACCTGACTTTAAAGAACTCGACGAAAATGTTGAATATGAGGAACGAGAATCGGAATTCGACATCGATGATGAAGACAAATCCGTTGATCTTTCTAATGAAGCCAAACAAGATGAGGAAATCGAGGTAGACGTGACAAGCGTAGAACCGGTTGCGGCATTTTGCAGTTCAGATGAAGAAATTGAGGATGAAAGTGCATTACAGTTTTTACCAATGGCCCCCGAAGTAGAAGACCCTGAAGATGGATGGACGTCTCATGAAGGAAATGAAAGCAGTGTATCCAAAGACAATGATGTTGGTTCGGATGATGCTAGTTCAAGTTCCTTTCCGAAAAGACGTAAAATATCGAGTTTTGATATTAATCTGCCAGATGCTCCCATTGAAGGTATTTCTGTAAGTAATGAAGAAATGTAGTTCAACATTTTTTTCTTCACAGAGACCCATCCAATTTTGCAAAGTAAAACAAACAAAGAAAAACAATCTCAATTAATGAAAAAAACAATTGGTAAATACAAAAAGTAACTCATCAAAACAAAACGACGATGTGAATATAATTACTAGTGCAGAAAATCTTTTGCATCCTATATTTATTAAACTGATTTTATCAGAAAAAATTAAATACCTAAATATTAAATAAGCTGTTTCGCATAAATCCTAATTAGCCCAATTCATAAAGTGCATCGGAACCTGCTTGATTAGTTCTAGTCCGGGCCATTGCATGTCAAACTAAATAAATGATTCAATGATAGTCATTTTCACAGTTTCTCATAATTTGCTTCGATGATTGCAAAATAAATGTTAAAGAAGAAACTGTGCATAGTTGGCATTAATTTTTTAGATTCAACAAGTATAAAGAAACAAAAGACATTCACTTAACCATACTTATAATGAAAAGTAGCAGGAATGCTATCCACACCGATCCACATCTTCAATATGCTCCGACAAGCCAACAGTCTGTCCTACCCTCTCTTTAAGTTGGCTCTGGAGAAAATTCGAGACTCAGAGAAACTATTGACACTAGCTTACGAAGATGACATTAGGTGCGTTTTTTTTATGCATCCGGAGTAGTGCAGGATAGCGATTTGCACGCGAAACAACAACAACATCCAGAGCACGAACACCAGTGAATTCAGTGGAGTTCGTACTCTTGCACTCTGTGGAACGTATTTCAATAAGTCATGGCAACTGGAATAGCTGGAATTTTCAAAAATTTCTGTCACCCTGGCAAACAGGATAAATAGTCTTACATTTGAAAACGGCGTTGGTTATATGTCAATTCAAATTTTAAAATGACAACTATCTAATAGAAATAAACTTGCATGCTGCTCTGAATCGTTTTTTTTATACATGTAGGATACGTCCTCCTCTAATCATTTATCCAAATCGACCGTTTGGCTGCAAAACTGGAAATGCGCATACATGAAGAAAAAACGAAGTGAGTGAAGAAGACCTATAGTTGATTAAACAATCAAGGTAGTGGAGCGTGAATTTGTAGTGCAGTCATATAACTAACTAGGGTCAGTAGTATTAGGTGATAACTACGAAGAATAAATAATAGCTATTCAAATTCAACAGAGTACAAGCTCTGTGAATCCCGAAATTTAGTATATAACTTCAAAGCTAAAGCAGTTCGAAATCGTGATCCGGAGCCGAGACTTGGATGCTCATCAAAAAGCAATCTGAAAACTTGGCCGCTTTCCAGAGCCAAGTAATAGCAAGAGCAACTCCGGAGATATTACAACCAAAAAGCAGACATAATTACAAAGGTAAAGCTTAGTACTCCGTGGGTTGTGCACCTGACTCGTATGAGCGAAGAGGATGTATATCCTAACCTTTATGAGTAAATTATTTCCATGGATATAAGTCGGAGATGTTAAAATTTGTTACAACCAGCGTAAATAACAATTAATGATTTCCAACTGCAAGTGGTCACACCAGTCAAGTATGCACTGTGTGCTGGTGTCTGATGAGAATCAGTGCATACTTTCGAAACCACTTTGTCAAATAAAAATTTTCAAGATAAATAAAAAAAATGTTCAATTTTAATCATCCCGCAAAAACAATTCCAATTAGGATGTAACATGTTTTTCTCTCCGCTGTTGGAAGGTGAAAATCTTCAAAAGGTGTTTCATGCTGCCCTTTAATATGTCGGATTTTAACCGTCTAAACCGTCGATTACATTGAGCGAGTTTACAAGCTACTACTCGACGAGTTAAGAAGCGGGCGTATCAGCAAGTGCGATAGGGATGATGACACATAAAACCTTCCACTCGCTCAGTAGCCAACTAACCAGCGAGTTTAAAACACGTTAAAACTCATTATACAAACTAGTCGACATTTTATACAAACTAAAACCAAGAACCACCGAGATACTCGTAGCTAGTTCACTAGCAGTTCTGATTACACAAAGCCAGTTTACTAGCTAACAAGCCCACACGCCAGCGACTAACGAGTTAAGTAGCCCGGCTTACAACTTTTCTCGTAGATTGTTTACAATCTGCTTGTTAGCAAGTGAACATGATTACACTGGGCGAGTTTACAAGCGGCAAGTGGATTCGCCAGCTTCCACACTCTCCACGGGACTACTTTTGCCGCATTACTTCGCGGGGGTGGATCATCTCTTAGCAGCTTCTCACGATCCATAATTCTTCCTGTCCCGCTCCGCAACGAGCACTTCATGTCGCCTCTACACTGTGGGCTATCATCAGCCACTGCAATGGTTACGATGATGGCTACCATCACACAAAGTTGACTCTATACACTGGATCACATGATGGACCAACCCTAATTTTCGGTTGCGCAGTCTGGCCAGTTATGATGAAAAATCGCTCCGAAAGCCATCGTCGGTCATCGTCATTTCCACGCTTCGCCACTTTTGGCCACTATGAGCCATCGCCCGTCTACACAATGGGCAACAATGTAGAGGCGGCAAAACGGTGTTTATTTTGTGTAGGTGTAGCATGTAGAAGAGAATGTATGCACCTGAGGTATGTACGAATCATATATCCAAAATGTTCATCTTGTCATACATTTGTGCTCCATTTTTAAGTACACGCATTCTCTCTCTGTGTGTGTGTGTGTGTGTGTGTGTGTGTGTGTGTGTGTGTGTGTGTGTGTGTGTGTGTGTGTGTGTGTGTGTGTGTATGATGAAATAATTAAAAAACGATTATTTTGCGTCGCGGAAATAGCTGCGCTTGTTTAACGTGCGTTAAGTGCGTATGCTAACTTCGGTAAAATCGGAACAACTCTGCTGAATTACTCAGTGTAGTTCTCCGCTTTGGTTTATGTTCAGTTTAGCTCGTACTTGTTCAAGGTACGGTTCAAAGACGAACGTATTTGCCCATGTTGTGTATCATGTTGTATCATCGTCGAAATGTCGAAAGTAAGAGGGCATCTCAGATAGATCGAAGTTCCGAAAAGGGCCTGCCAAAAGTGTGGTGGGAAACCATAACATAAGCAAAATAAAATTGAATTCCGCTGGAGCAAGGTGCCCTGTGTGGCTGTGAAGGCTACTAGACCACCCAATCGGAATATCCATCAATGAACATCCGGCAACGTTAATTGGTCGCTTTGTTAACCGTCTAACCCGCAATAGTGCCTCAAGGCACGCAATGCAAAATTCGAGTTCACTTAAAAACCAACATTGGTTTTTATTATAGCATATAATAATACCGTTAGTAATACATCTAGTGTCAGCTTTCCCGCGAGTTTCATGTTTCACGTCATTCCGTATCGTTGCTGGCAAAGATTATATATGAAAGATCAAGCAGTAAGCACGTGCAATTTTGTATGCTCAATTGTATTTTTCAAAACCAGAATATATCAATTTCTATTCATCCTATTCGAGTGAAATAATTTTTATTGAAAAGGTACGATATTCTTCTTTTCATTAATGCAAAAGTGAATGTGGAGAAATTAAACAATCATGTGTTTCGGAACGAACACTCGAACAGTGCCGCAGGGCACTCTTGCGGGTTTGGGCGTGAATTCATCGGTTTCTTCCACTTGATTAATTTTATCCCGTTACTATTTAATTCCATTATTTTTTCGTTTTTTTCCTACGTATTTACATTTCTTTCTTAGAAATGGCAGATAGAGTTTGTAAACGGTTCAGATTATCCGCATTAACCGATGATCGGTTGATCGAATTTATGAATTCCACACATTCTTCTGAAGAAGATTTCAGCAGTGATTGTGAAGAGCTTGATCCTACCTATGCTCCCGTCAGTATCAGCCCGGAACATAAACAATACATTTCACAATACAAAATGATGATTCGATTATTGTCAAGACAGTGAATGTCATTCAACGTTAGTGGACTTGACTTACCATCAAGATCATCAGCGTTGAATGCAAATTCGGTAACTGAGAATGGTGTCAAGTTCAATGTGTCTGAGGAAGCAACAGCTATAACAGATGCAACATCTTCACCTGAGAATCTTGTTGCATCTACACGTAAGAATTGAAAACTACAAATTAATTTCAAAAATATTGTTACAGAAAAAAAATCTTCCACAGACACAACAAAAAAACCTGATAAAAGAACCCGTTCTCCCTTACCTTCAATGGAAATTACTGGTCCAACAAATATTTCTTCTTCTGGTGGCTTGAATGGAGAAAGTCAGAACTAATTATTACCAATAGATTTTCAAAATACTTATTTTGGTTTTTTTACAAGCGTTGAATCTATAACTAAAAGGGTGTTCGTTAAAATTACTTGGCGTCAAAGGCATTTAAAACTTCATGTTAATTAAATAACTTTCCAAGGAGACTCACCTCTATCAGGGGACATAATGGAACTAGATATCCCAATGAATATATTTTGTCATTTTTCTACAAACGAAATTATTCAAGGAATTGCCACCGAAACAAATCAAGCAAGCTTTGAGGAAAATATCAATGCTCATTTCAATATGGACGTCGATGAAATTTATCGGAATTCTCTTATACATGTCGGCTCTCCAATTTGGGGAGCTACTGGGGTAGAAATGCTTTTGCGCCTATTCAAAGTGCTATGAGTCGCATTCGCTTTGAAATGATAAAAAAGTATTTATCTTTCCGAGGTGAAAACGAAAGAGTGAAGAAAGGATTTTGGCCGATGTACTGATTCTGTGCCATTACAGGCTAGACTTTGTGCAGATGAGCAAATGTACCGAAAGGGAAAAAAATATGTGAAGTCGATTGCCCACTAATTATAAAAGAGTATAATAGACATATGGGTGGTGTCGATTTGATGAACTTGATTTGATTTTATAGATTTGGCCGCGACAAATGCCTACATTTTATACCGGCGCATGCAAAATGAAAAATTGAACGACCCCTGCAATGATCCAGCTAAAAAGTAGCTTCTTCAGTTACTCCAGCTTCGAGAAGTGGCTGCTGGTCTTGTTACATTTTGTATGAAACGTGTAGCTGGTCGCCCAAGAAATAGGTCGAATGTATCGCAGTCAATAGCACGGGGTCCAGGAACTCCAAAGCAAAATCCTCAGCCAGGCAGCTCAAAAGTTGGAGAAAAAAACAAATTACACAGTCAATGACGTCCAGTCCGATAAAATCGACCACTTTCCAATCTGGATGAGTAAACGAGGACGCAAAAGGTGGTGCAAACTGTGTAATTTTTTGTATTTTTCACTATAATTTTGAATAAAATTCTATAAGTAGTGAAAATATATATCAAAACCATTTTTTACCTAAACCCCCAGTAGTGGCCCTTAGGCACTCTTTACTTTTTCTATCATAACTCACGAACCAATTTTCTAAACGTCTTGCGGATATTTTTTTTGAGTTCATTGAGTCATAATTACTCAAAAATTATAAGCATCCTTTTTTTTATTTTTGAAACTTTGGGGGTTAGAGGGTTAACTTTACGCGGCTGGAGGCGAATTAAAAAAATAAATCTTTTCAATCGCAATGCGCAAAACCGCTAAGCTGCTTAAGCTAATTTATCGCATTGCCGCTTGCGCCCCATCCAATCAAATTCGCGATTTGTTGTTCATCCAGCCAATGTATGGGAAAAACCGCTTCTGATGGAATGAACTAATATGATGATATTGTGTACATCTTATATTTCTCTGCAAACCACGCGGAACTACTTCGATACGTCATCATTGGCAATCGCCTTATCAAAAAAATCTTATTCAGACAGTTTTTACACGGTTCATCCTTTTGTCTATGTTTTTCTGTGGGAACTTATTCTCTGCACTTTGAACATTTATTTACCATGTTGGAATCTTTCTCCATAGAGATTTATCTAATAAAATGGGTTACCTAACAGGGGCTTGCAAAGTTTATAATGCACTCTCAAAACGAAACCTAGTCACCGACCGCTAGCCAGTTTTGAGAGTCGAATTTGATGCGCTTATTTAAGAGTGCTTGAGTGGTAGTGCTCCAAAATCTTGTGTCCAGATAATTTTCTGGATGCTACAATCTTCGAGAGTAAAAGCATAGAAAATGCATGACTGCTTTGAAGTAAACAACGTCAATTTGAAAATATTAAATCAATTTTTAGATTCAAAAAAATCAAATCTTAATGTTTTCTTTTGATAAACAAAACAAAAACATATTACGAATTTTCAAGAAGCTGAGAGTTTCTAGACTTTACATGATTTTCAATTGGCAACAAAAATTTATTGTTATCTAAAATTTGTATCACTTAGTTCTTTCACTGCTGCATAAATATTCAAATTATTGCTTCCGGATGTTTCACTTTTTCGTAGTTTGGGGTACCAATGGAGCGCCGCGTTCTTTGCCACGTAGTTTTACACCAATGACTCTTTCAATCTTTCCGAGGATTAAGTTGTTTGGAATACCTCGCCCAGCTTCATAGTCATTTACAATCTGTTGTTTTTCGCATATTTTCTATAAAAGAGTACAAATGTTACAAGTATAATTACAGTTAAAGTCCTTGCTACTCACGGTTGCTAAATCTTTTTGGCTTAAACCTTTGGCTTGACGGCCTTGTTGAATCAACTTTCCCACGTCCAGTGGTATCTTACTATGTTTAAGCTCTTCGGTTTCTCTGTCAAGTTTTGCGGTGTTTTTTGTAGCAATATGTTGTTTGTTTGTGCCAGCTCCAACTGAATTAAGTAACATACATGAAATTATCACTTAATGTTGTAATCAAAGCTGCCAATAGGAAAGATTTTTATTTGATTTATTATTTTTATTGATTATTCAATCTAACTTAATAGCTTAACCTCATGTTTATTGCAAACAATCTTCCCAGCCGTATTCAAAATAAAATATATTTACGTTATATATTATAGCATACATTATAAATTATGTTTCGGCTCTAGATTTTTACATCCACAGCTAAACAAATGAACGCAAATTAATTGTGAGGATGAAAATGTCTAACAACTTTGTTGTTGAAGGCGTTTGCATGGAAACTGTCTCCTAGCTTCTTCTAACGAATTGGACCAGAAAATTTAATACTTTTGTTTCTTTTTCTATGATGGTATAGTACATGGTGCGTTCCATAATAAATGCGACCAATTTTTACTGACGTGGCTGCACGTTAGATCGCACTGCGACCGGGAAGGGAGAGAACGAGCGTATACGTGCACTTCTGCTTGGCTTCGTGTAGCAGAGCGGAATGGAGGGTTCTCTCGAGCAGCGCTACGCATTTAAATTTTGTGTGAAACTTTGCAAACCGACTTCGGAGGCTTACCCAATGATTCACCAGTCCTACGGTGATGATTCCCTTTCAAAATCACAAGTTTTCAGGTGGCACATATCCTTTAAGGATTGCCGGGAAGAGGTAGTTGACGAAGTCCGGACTGGACGCCCATCAACGTCCCGCGTCAACGATAGTTTGCAGCGTGTTCGCGATTGCTTAAATTCTGACCGTCGCTAAATTCTGAATTTCATAGCAAACAGTGTAATCTTATCGAAATTGACGGTCTACCGGACTGTGATAGAATTGCAGATGAGAAAGGTCTGCGCAAAACTTGTTCGAAAGTTTTGTACGGCAACAATAAAAACACTCGAGTACTGCTTTGTCAAGGAATTTCGCATTCATTTTAAGACAATAATTTTTTTGAGACGGTGATAGCCAGTGTAGGCTGCAGACTTTTGAGAATGATCCAGAAACCAAGCGGCAGATTGCAGAATAGCACACAATATCTTCTTACCGCTCAAGAAAGCTCGCATGAACAAGTCTCGAACAAAAAAAATGCTCATTGTCTTTTTGAAATCCGAATTCGTACCGCCTCGGACAACTATGAATGGTGCTTTTTACGTGGATGCCTTAAAAAGATTAAAAAAAGAGAGTCGCCCGAGTCAGGAGCCCCACCAAGGGCACTTGTAGATAAGGTGCTCAGCCACGCCGTCATACCGCCTTCCTCGTCAGAGACTTCCTGCCCCAGATCAATCTCACTGCTGCCACGACGTGGCACCACCAATATTTTCCCCTACTTCAAACGAGCCCTAAAACCGAACATTTGGAGCCATATACAACATCAAAGCGGTTGTGATGCGTCATCTAAGGACGAGGCATATAAGAACCTTAAAAGCATGGAAATTTCGTCTCCAGAAGTGCATACAAGCATCTTTGATTCTGAACTTATTCGCATTACTTATGAAATGCACCCTGTATATAATAGGTACATACCACAACTGTACAAAAATCCAGAGAATTATCCACTTAATTCTAGAGATTTTTTTTTTCTCTGGATGAAAGCATTGCCTCCGAGTTCCTTTTCATTCATTCTGCGCACTTGCACGACCTAACCAGCTTTGAAATGTGGCAGGAGCGGAACTGAATCAGTCCTTTCTGGTCAGGAATCAATTCATTTTACCAGATTTAATGGCCTTTTCGAATTCATATCTTCGTCTTGGTATAGTTGCTTGTGGCGTCAACGGAGTAGTGAAGCTATTATGCGAAGCAAGCTAAGACAAGTGTCTGAATTCGTTTGCTTGGCCTGGTAGCATAACCTACAAAACCCACCAAGACAAAACGAAGTCAATTCACAACACGAGTTCAAGTAGACGTGGAGATCAACTATTATACAACATAAGCAAAAAGATCACAATCTGTTCTAACAAGCTGAAGACGTATATTGGGAGGGACCCTGTATATAGACTAATATTTCTAAAAATATAGCTGGAATTTCTGGCTAACCTTCGGCGTACAATGTGGGGCTATTTTAACCTCATGACTTATAAATGCATGAAAATTTATGTATAACACAACCTAATATGTTGAATTTCACAATAGCTCGCGGTTGAATATTGGCCCGTCAATTGACAGTGCTGATAAAGTACAGCGCAAGTTGTTTGTTTTTTTAATTAAAATAATACACATTATTTTCACCTTGTGTATCGAAGGTTAAGCTCCTCTTTTGCAGTAAATGGCAATGTTCCTCTAACACATAAATAAGGAACTTACAGCTCCTGAAGTACATCAATATATGTCATGCCTATTGATGATCGATGAAAACCGGTGTCGATGGAAAGTTCAGAAAGTTCAGGGTCCGTCGACCATCAATGGGTATGACGTCCGTGCAGCTTCAATGCTGCCGTTTCGCGTGCAAGTTTGAAATATAATTTAATTTTCTATTAAAAGTTGCTTTCTGTAGGGCCATACAAAGCAATTATAGCTAGGTATCACTCCGATACGCCTATCTTAAATTGTATATAGATTACCGCATGGACACATTTCTTTGATTGATGCCGATGAAGCGTCTGAAGTTGAAGCTCTGATTTGTTGCTGCAATTCATCCTAACGAGTTGCTTAAACACATTGAATGCGAAAACACTACATCACTAACGAAAATTGCTGAACTAAACGGGTGCACCCACAACATTGGTGATGTATACGACCGATTTTCGCATGCCGGCAAAGTGCGCATTGCCATATAGACCAAATTTCGCCACCCATGCCAGCATTTCGCGTTCAATGCGTTTTAGCTTGATGAATGATAATTCGAAATTCGATCGAATATTTCACAAACATTCGTAGCAATGTGGCGCCGTGATATCAATGTACTTGATAAGAATTGTGATTTCCTTATACGAATGCACCAGTTGTCTAGGAAGCACTATGAAACATTATCTGATTAATAATACAATGCAGAGTGGAAGAAGGAAATAATAGGACACCATTTCACGGTTGAAGTAATGGCAATCTAAGCTAATTTACCTTCAAGTGCGTGTATAGGCAAGTGTAAGCATATTACTATTAGATCATTGAAAATGCAATCGGCTAATACATAAATTTACATTTTTGCTCGGTATTAATCGCCAATCCCTGCCGACGAGCTGCGTTAATCGCTCCTTCAGTTTTCAAAGTCGATGCCTTAGGAGGCTTTTTTCGTAGAACTGTGACGGTATCCCAATCCGTAGACATCTTAGGTTACTGGCCACCACTTGTTTGTATACACGAATCACGCAGTTTTCTTGAATACACAATACCAAACTGTCGAGAATAAATACACTTGTCTTTGACGTATTGTATGCAAACCTGAGATGCAAACCAAAGATTTAGAAGATGTGGATGAGAAATTTGGGCTGCCGTGCGCAATGCCTTCTAGATCTTTTGGCCAATGCCTCCTAGAGGTACGGGCCGTAATGCAGAATGATGACATCAGAGTTTGCGGGAAAAATGTCGCGAAAAACACACGTAGTCTTATGGAACGTCCGCGGGAAAATGTTAATTGTACAGGTTGTGTTAAACTGATTGAAGTGAAAACAAAGTGAGATCCGCGAAACAGTGCTAGTGAACAGCTAAAACACAAATTAATGCGGTGCGTGCGGTATAATTGGAAAAATTCGCTACGAAATGTTTATCGGTTGGTGTTAGGTTATGTGACGTTTTGTGTTGATTCACTGTCGATACAACTGATTGACACAAAATGCAAGTTATGACTAAATATTATTATTATAACGCGTCCACGCACAAAAAACTAACGTTTTATTCATATTTAAGTAAAAAATACGCAAGTGAAATCTCCGTGTACATCGGCACTGCCTCGTGGAAATGTCAAAACTCCCCGAATACCTGACGTCATAGCTAAAACGATTACGTATCCTGACGGCCCGTACTTCTAGGAGGCATTGTTTTGGCTGTCAAATAATTTGATGCCGTATTAAGGCTGGTATTGGCGTCAATCTGATAATAAATATTGACAAGTTTCCATTATCTATCCATAGTTTCCATTATCTATCTAGAGTGTAGTAGGTATCCTGCATGCATATAAAACGATCCGGAGTTACATGTAAGTTTATTTCATTCCTACTTGGTTGGCAGAATTTTGTTTGTCAGACATTCATCAGTTCAAAGTTCAAATTTTGAAATAACAAGTGCCTACCTAGAAAATTAAAATCATGTTGATTTTATTTTAAACGTAAAGGCTGGTACTGAGTTCGAGTTCACGTGAAATTTTGACATGTTTCCATTATCTGGTCATTCTTTCGAGCGAAAATTTTGACAACGGAGAAAAGCAGAGACACTGCTCATTCTTGACGGATAAAATGTCAAGAATTTCACTTTTCGATCGATTTTCTTATTGGAAAGTCATTTGCACTGCTCAATTTTCAAATTGAAACACTAAATGTCACTTTTTCGCTCGAAAGAATGAACTGCACAAACTAAATTGGCGTGAAATGATTGACAACATGTTTCAGTGCCATCTATGTTTTCAAAGCGAAAGCAACTTCAAAGCAACTTTTCATGCGAAGAACACAGTACCAAACTTGCTTATTTTCAAGCGAAATTTTCGCGGAAACAGATTTCGCGTGAAATTTTGTATGAAAATTTCACGTGAAATCGAACTCAGTACTATGCTTAATCGAAGAATATTCCGACTCGTAGGATGAGAAATCTGTTGACAGTATTGATTTTTAATCATATTCATCCGTTTCAATATATGCCGGCTGTTATGTAGGATATACATATTGGCCCAAGCCAGACCAGCAGAGCCTATGGGCAATATGTGTACACCATCTTGGTGTGAGATGGCTACGATTGGTCGATATTGGCCCGCATTCCGATCTGAGTGGGTTTTGGCAATGCCTCCTAGAAGTACGGGCCGTCAGGCTACGTAATCTTTGTCGCTGTGACGTTATGGGTGAAGGAAATTTTGACATTTCCACGAGGCAGTGCCGGTATACACCGAGATTTCACCTGCGGTTTTTTAGCTAAAATATGAATAAAACAATAGTTTTTTTGTGCGTGGATGCGTTGTAATAATGATATTTAGTCATAACTTTCATTTTGTATCAATCAATTGTATCGTGACAGCAAATCGACACGAAACATCACATAACTTAACAACAACTGATAAACATTTCGTAGCGAATTTTTCACATTATATTATTAATTTTTATTTTAACCGTTCACTAGCACTGTTTCGCATATATCACTTTATTTTCACATCACTCACTTTAACACAACCTGTACAATTAAGATTTTCTCGCGGACGTCCTATAAGACTGCGTGTGTTTTTCATGACATTTTGGTCTATTGCTTTGACGTCATCATTCTGCATGACGGAGAGAAACCAAAGGGAAATCCGAGGTAGCAATTCTCTCAATTGTTCTATTTATCGATTTTATTTTTGTAGTGAAATTGCTTCACTAAATTTCTTATATATACACTCTTGTTTCATATTCTTAAATCTCTGTCTCTCTGGCATCGTACAGGTCAACAACGTGATAATATTTATCACAAGTTGCTTCTATGAAGGTAATCGACACGAGTGCAATCGATCCAGCAAATAGTTTAACAGATAGTGCAACAATGCTGTGCGAATCATTTCGATTCGCCTCAATAAAGCAAATGCCTTGCCACGTGAACTACATTCATTTCAATGTAATTAAAATACTACTTATTTTGATTTATGTGCATTTATTGAACTTGATTTTGGCCATTTTGGCCTTAATAAAAAACTGAATCTAATTCAGCTACGAATTTAACATATCATTTATTGATGCTGAGGCGGTACGAAGTTCGCCGGATCAGCTAGTATATATATATATATATATATATATATATATATATATATATATATATATATATATATATATATATATATATATATATATATATATATATATATATATATATATATATATATATATACATATATATACATATATATAAATTGTAGGTCATTTTATGACGTATCGTGCAACAGGTCTCACACATAGAATCAAAACTGAAACCTGGAAAACTCTGGCTAGAAATTTTTTTTTATATTGGACAATTTAGCTTCTTCTTGTTCCAGCACTGTCTCAAAATTTAAATTCAGCTCTTTTAATATCACACACATATCTTCAGTAACATACTCCAATTTAAAACCTATTGAACCTAAGACCCTGTACATATGAGCGCGAACGCGGCAAGGCTGGGACATATTATCATACTTTCCAAATTTACGAAAGCGTACGACCGATAGATATATACGAGACACACCCAGCCCGGATTGCCGCATTCGCATTCGTGATCAGAGGTATACGCAGCTCCACATAAAATCGAATCCTTCTTGAAACTCGCGGAAGTCCTAGAGAATAGATCAAGTAAAACCTTTTGTTGCAAAACGAGTTCTTCCAAAGGCTTGGCAAAAACTATAGAGAATCTAGCTCACGAAATTTTAGGGTTTCTATGCACGTACATGTTACGGCGCTAGTTCCACATGTAAAATCTTTTGCAAAATGCTCAACAAACATATACCTACTCCAAATTTCAGTTGTCGAAAGGTTTCCAATTTTACAACTTTCAATTGCACATATCAATTTAGAAATTTAATACTGAAAATCTCATGCACTTCTAATATGTCGATATGACAGTAATATGAAAATATAAAAGAAATAGCCAAGGAAAGATATATCAGGTCGACATAGGACTATCCTCCTAGAACCAAATGTATCCGTCTTTATAATATAAACGGATTCAGTTCCATGGATATATTTCGATATGCTTTTGTAATGAAAATATCGACAATTATACAATATTTTTCTTTATAACTGCTCAACACAATTATCCAATCAATTCAACTTTTCTATAATTATACAAATCTATATACTAATCAAAAAGCAAAAAAAAAACAAATGTTTCTCATCACATTATGCATATTATAATATTTTGCATATATGCAACGTGATATATCACGTCTTGTCCGTCATTAACTGATGCAGAAATTTACAAAATAAATTTCAGGATACGCTTTCTTATTCAGTACTATATAAATTTAGGATTTTCTCCTGGATTCAATCGGTCGTGATGCGATGAAGTATGCAACATCTAGCCCCAGATCAATTTTCGCAGTTGTTTGTCCTTCAATCTGAAATGAAATTTCTTTTTCAATTAAATCAACTTTCAACAGAATTTTTAATCATGAAATTTAGTGCAATATGAGAAAAAGATGTGGTTCAGCTTCATCATTCAGCATATCTAAAATGTTTTGTCAAAATGGTAATATGTGACCTTTGGCTTATTTGTCGCAGATATGTTGATATTTTATAACATGGATGTTGAGGAATATATATTGACAATACAAATTATACAAAATGCATAATTTTATGTGGAGTGTAGCCGCATTCTTACCTCACGTCAAATCAACTGGCAAACATTCAATGAGGAATATGCTTTTAAGAATTAATTTAACAATGTTGACTACCTAGCTTTACGAATTAGTAGTTATGTAAGTTGACGCCCATTATGATTTTGTACTGCATCTTTCATTCTGTAGAACCACGTACCTAGATCAAAACACAATTATTTCATATTCTTCATGTAAATTAAATTTACCGATTTCAGTATTTTCTAAACAATCTTTGAACGCGGAGCACCCCTCCATACTACAGAGTACCCCGTATATTGACAAATCTGCCAGATTTGGTTGATGGCCTCCTAAAAATTTTGTACTACGTTTCTGAAGTTCCGATGTAAAGGAATTTAAAGCATTGAACAGGTCAGTGCGAACATCGTCCGATAAAAGATGCTTCTTCTTTAATCGCTTAGCAATGAGCCACATAATATTTGCACCGCCATAAATCATCAGTTGGCTTTCCCAATAGGGAAAATGTAATTCCCATTCTGCCGATTTGGAAAACCATTTAAATGTTTCCACTGCTTCGCTCCAAGTGCGGTAAACATTAGGTGAAATAAGATGAACAAGCCGGTCATCGGCCCAAGTGCGCCAGGTTCTCTCATCCCTAAAAGGAACCAAAGCATATATTTGGTTATTTCGCAAAGCATATTTTTGCTTATATATATACAGTGGGTAAAAAAATTTAAGGCGGAAACTCTTTGTATGACTAAAAAAACCTATTTTTAATGCGACTTTAATAATAAATGATTATGTTTTCGCATTTAATTAAAAGTTTTGCATGTTTACTTTAAGACCAATATAAAAAAAACCCGGTAACGAAGCAAATGTCACAACATTAACGTAACATTTTTCAGTGGAGTACCAAAATAGTGCAAAAAAAGTTAAGGCACAGCGCAGTTTTATCTGAAATTATTTGTAATTCCTGGGAAAAAAAATACCGTTAAATGTACATAAAATCATGAAAATATGATATTTCTATTCAGCCTAGCTTGAAAAGTGTTTTGAAAAAGCAATTTAATTGAGAGTGTTGTTAAAAATGAGTGCGAAAAGGAAATCGGTAGGTGCAGAAATCCGTGAATGTTTTTTGCGACGTTGGAAAACACGAATGGCGTATTCTGAGATTGGAATACTAATGGGAAAATCAAGCTATACAGTGAGAAATGTAATAACAAAATATAAATCAACCAAATCATTTGAAACAAAGCATTGGTCAGAAGAGACTAAAATCTTATCTGAGCGAGAAAAAAAGGGGATTATCAGAAAAATTAAGAAAAACCCTAAATTAAGTGTCACAGTTTTACAAATTAAGGTGAAAAAACGAGTTGAAACTCAAACTATTCGAAATGTAAGAAAGAGAGCGGATTTGAAGGGCAGAATGTGCCGAAGCAAACCTTATATTAGTACCTTATATTAATATTGCTTAAGAGTACGTACAAAAGACAAAATCATTCTGGAAGTCCATAATTTTTGTTTATAAAGTAAAAATTAATGTTTTTGGATCTGATGGACGGCGATATGCTCGGCGAAACCCTAATACAGAGTTTAGGAGGAATCATACTATTCCCACTGTAAAACACAGCGGAGAGAACATTATGCTATGGAACTGTATGGGGCAATCTGGTCCTGAAAATATAGATTTTGTGTACGGTATGATGGATCAAACCTGTTGCCTGGGTATTCATAAAAGAAATATTAAACAAAATAATTGCTGAAAAATTAGGCACTTTATACAATTTTGGCCTGTGTCAGGACAATGATCCGAAGCACAATTCGGAGCAATGTCGGATTTGGGCTATTTGTAACTGTCCAAATGCTATTAAAATCCCCTTCAGTCAACGAACTTAAACCCGATCGAGCATTTATGGTAGAGATGAGGAGTATATACTGGAACAGGTATATGGAACAGGTATTTTTTTGGAACAGCCAGTACCTAGTACGAAATTCAAAAATACTAGGTACGAGTATTTTTGTGGACTATACATGTAATCAAGAATTTACACAATGAATATCGTCCATTTAATTCATTTCAATCAAACAGTGACGTAATAGTATCCTAATATTAATATAAACTCGTATTTCATACTTGCAAATGCATTCATACTCACGAGTATCTCGTACGCGAGACGAAAATACTTGCAAGTTCCAAAATACTCGATACGAGTATATACCCGTATCGTTCTAAAATACTTGCAAGTATTTTGGTACTATACGAGTATATACTCGTATCGAGTATTTTGGAACTTGCAAGTATTTTCGTATCGCATATTTTTGTATAGAGTATTTTCGTGCTTGCGATTATTTTGGGACTTAAGGTTTAGGTTTTTAGGGCAAAAGTAGCTGAAATCGGACAAAATCGGCCAAGCTTGGGTTAGAGTTGTTTGGGACATAACGGGCCAAGACCTATTGCTGTGTTACAAAAATGTAGGTTTTGTAAGGGAGGAAGGGGTTTTTTGGCCATAGTTTGTCAAAAACTGCCTTTACAGCGCTTTCGATGATTGAAAGTGGTCGGGGAGTACAATAGTGATATTTTAAGCGCGAACAAGTTTTTTATGGGGGAAATTAGGCAAAAACGTCAATTTTTTCCAAAAAAAATTTTTTTGTCTAGCATGAATTCGAGGATCTTTCTGAGTTGTTTTGGGCGAAATTTCCATACAAATATGGGAAAAAGCGGCCGAGTTTCTAAGATACGGTAAAATGAAATCCGCCGGAAAAACTGAAAGTAGCACTAAAAATGTTTAGATCCTTTTTGGTTCGCCAGTTGGCTTCTCCGGCTGTGCTGAAGCTCTCCTCGTGACTGCACTCCAACCCTACCGGGGTTGTGACTCATGTCCAGCCTTACCGAATAGGTTGGCCCCCTAGTGGGTGCATGTTTAATAGACGTAACATTTTTTTTATCATTTCTTAATAAAATTTTCGACAAATTCATGCTTCAGTGAGGCGAAGTGGAAAACCGACTGTTTTAGATTAGCCAGGAAAAGTTTGGTATCAGGCATCGATCGATGAAAAGTCATATAGATGACAACAGGATTAGTTGGTCCTATCTTAGTAAATTTTTTGACTTTGGTCATTTGAACGAATACAGGTGTTTTGTGCATATATTAAAATGAAAATCAAATTAAATTGATTGAATTTGCTTGTTTTCCCTTAGATGGCTCCTAGATTGGAGAAGCACTTGCCAAATAAGTGACCGACCATTGGATAGTTACGGACAAGCTGCACGGACTAATGGCTCGTATCCTTTCACGGGCAACTGCACCATCACCATTCTAGCCTGGGAACTTTGTGCCTGGTGGGTAGGGGAGGGCATATCATACCGTTTCATTACATCACTGCAAATCGCAGTACTTGTGTGTATATATGTACATACTTCAAAAAATACTAGCTAGTATTTTTGGAACAGGTATTTGGAACAGGTATTTTTTGTACTCGTACTCAGAATACCTAGTATGTAAAAATCCGAGTACGACCCAACTCTAATTTATGGCATCATCTCAAAACCAGAGTAGCATTGCGAAAGGTAAAGTAGCAAAGTAACAAAGGGCTCCAAGATGTCATTATTGATGAAGGAACCAAAATTTCACCCACTTTTTGTAAAAAATTTGCGAAAAAGATGCCGAAACGACTGCGAGAAGTGATAAAAATGCGTGGAATAGCCACAAAGTATTAGCGCTATGTAAATTAATTTTTTTGAAATTGATCACTTTAACACAATTGAAATAATTTCAGATAAAATTGCGCTGTGCCTTAACTTTTTTGCGCTTTTTTGGTACTTCACTGAAAAATGTTACGTTAATGTTGTGGAATTTGCTTCGTTACCGGTTTTTTTATATTGTTCTTAAAGTAAACATGCAACACTTTTAATTAAATGTAAAAGCACAATCATTTATTATTAAAGTCGCATTAAAAAATTTTTTTGTTCTTCCTAAGTGTTCGTGCCTTAACTTTTTTTTACCCACTGTATACATATATATACAATTGAATTATTTTCCTACCCATGTTATAGATAATTTATAGATAATTATAGATAAATTTATCTAGTAAATTTATTTAGTCTTAACTAATATTTGAACGCTATTTATAAAAATTGGCAATATTTTGTAAATAAAGGCATAATAATTTATGTGATTCAAGGGGGCATTAGTCATAGTCTGGTTTATTTCAGTATAGTCTGGTTTATTTCATAAGCAGGCGCACACTTTTTATAAAAGAATATCGCACATTTTGAGTAAGTTTTCTGATTCCACGGAGAATACAATCAAAAGTTATATTTTCCAAAAAATAAAAAAAATTGTGTTGATTAGCAAAGATAATAGACGGTTTACTTTACCAGCAATAGCAGAAATGAATATCGAAAGCTCTGTGGCATGTTTCTGTGCCTTACAAATGAAAAGATGCCTATAAATAATTCTCTATTTGACGTTATTCTTCGTTAGTGAAATAAGAGCGAGTGGGTTGGGAGTTTTTAATTCTATATTTCTGCTTCGAACTTTGACCCTTCATCCCTCCAAACACACTACATCAATCTCAACCCAGTTTGCGTGACATCATCGAGTAGAGATTTTTCTCCAATCAAGTTACAGAAACGAGCAACTGAGCTTCTGGATGCTTAAACGATCAAATGTAGACTACAAGAAGCAGGTACTAATGGCCGGGGGCTGCTAGAAAACCAATGTTATGTGTCAAAAATGAAAGATGCGGCTGTAATAGGTTAGGCAGCACAAAATACAACAACTGGAAAAAAAGAGTCAAAATTCAAAGTTTTTGGCTCGAGATGAAGAGAGACCAACTCGACCACAAATCTACTTTATTTACCATACATTTGACGGCTTTTGATACGGACTTGGTTTTGAGTACCATTGTACATTCTCTCCCGACTGAATTTATATCATCGAGCGTCGAATTCCATGCATAAGAGGGAAAGTTCGTTTGAAAGAACTATTAGTTGAAAGTTGTCCATAAATAGTGGGAATTATTACAAAAGCAGTATATGGAGTGTACAAGGAGAAAAAAAAATATTCATGCAAGTTCGTTGAACAAAAACTTTCCAACAACTTTCACGCTAAATTAGTCGACCATATAATTCTCAGTAACATCTCCCCTCCAAACACTAAATCACTTCAGCCATTGGGAACAGCTCACCTGATTTCGTTATTAGCTCGAATTCAATCTAATTTGAGAGTGGAAACTAATTTCAAAATTAATTTATGAAAGAATCAAATCTTAACTCAAATATATTTTGAAGCAATGTTCTACATTTCATAGAATCATTTCCTCGTTCAAAGCGAAATTCTAAGCTTTTAATACATAATCATAATAATAGTAATAAGAAAATATATAAAAAATACAAACAATTAAAAATAAAGATTTGAACAGTTGAACATAAATGTTGGTTATTTCCTGTTATATTTGGAAAATTGATATAGTAATGCATAAAAGAGAATTAGAGCAAATTATTAATCTAGTGAACGTTGGCTAATGCTTGCTAGTCAGGAAGCCTGGTTTTTGTTGGGAGATTCAGAAAATAAATAATATTAGGCTTTAATGACGAACGAGGTAGCACCAACGAATTTCTGTCATATAACACCTCAGTATAAGACGTAGTGACGAATAACCTGGAATGTTAATGCCAAATTCATCGGAAGAAGCTGAACAGTGTTCAAAAGTGAATTTTCCAAATTACTGTGGCCTAGAGATTTTGAATGAACCAAGTCCAGCAATAGAATCCAGCAATCATGTTCATCAATTGAGCTGAATATAAAGGCCACCATTTACTAGCAATCCTTGGTGAGATTTTGATCTGCGGCCAGGCCAAAATCTCACCGTGTGTGGGCGAACTCGGAAGCACTCACGGACTGAGGAAACCTAATTGGATTTTCAAATAATCCAAAGTCCATGGACTCAGGCCATTGGACCATTTGTGGCTCGACCATGTGTGGGTAAATAGTAGGCATTGAAAATTGGGTAAATAGTAGGCTTGAAAATTCATAAAATGGACTGGTCGTGTGTGTTGAAGCCTCAGTCCAAACAACGTGGCAAGTCTTGCTTCACACGCAGACCCATGACAAGCTAATTAACTGTTTGTGTGATTATTTGATATAATCGAAAAATTTAGCATAATGGGTAGTGGTGGCCATGATTTTGTTTAGGAAGTTATGGAAAAATTTAGGTCTCATGAATGTCTTTGGCAAGTCGGAAAGAAAATTATCACTACAAAACGAAACGAAATTCTGCTCTGGATGATATTCTTGTACTGTTTCGTACAAAGGACCCCCAAGCTAACAGGGAAACTGTACTGAAAAAACTACAAAGTATGCGATGTAGTTACAATAAGGAACATCGAAAGGTAGGTTTTTGTTTTTATTTTAACAAAAATTGTTTATTTAATTTTACATTTGTAATTATAATTGTAGGAGAAAGCATCGGAAGCAAGTAGCTCGGACACTCATAGTATTCATATCCCTAAACTTTGGTACTATAGCTACCTCAGTTTTTTAAAGGACCAAGACGTACCACGAAGAAGCAAAACAGTTTCATCAATAATTGATGAGCTCCCATTTGGTGAAGATGAGGTATGCGATTAATGCAATATATTGTAGATAAATTATAGGCAGAAAATGTTATATTCTTTCTTCTTGCCAATAGACTTAACCACGAAATATTCCATAAACATTTCACGAACAAGCTTTGCTTAAGTACTTGCATTTCTGGATGTAGTAGACTGCAGACCTGCTAGTAAACTGATACTTTGACTATCTTCCTGTGATTCCATTTGTTGTACGTTGTATGTGTGAGAACAAATCCTCCTTAGGAAATTATGTAGAACGCAACATGTTAGTACAACAATATCAATCCGATCCAAGGATAAATCAATGCTGCAGTGCAGTATACGAAATCAACTAGCCATTATTTCAAACACATTTTCAACAATCCTCCTCGCCCGGGATAGCCGATAGTTAAATGTTATTCCTTCTTTAGTTAGAATTTGTTGACTAAATGACTTCATGAAGTCCTTTCTTAAGGCAAACGCCTCATCCCCAACAAAAACGTAGAGTACCTTTGTTACTCCACTGGAATGCGTTTTGCGGTAGGCAAGTTAAGTTGACCATATTCAAGTAATTTATAAAACTGTATTTTTTTATTATTCCGTTTGATATTTGACCATTTGTGCCAACATTCACCCAAATGAACTCATAATCAGCATTACCACATGCCATTAGTACAACGAAGTGAAAGTGTTTATAATTATAAAAGAACGATCCACTTCCTGGGGGTGGGTTAGGTTAGGTCGAAATGGCTGCCGATCCACAGAGACCTCACGACCGGCACACATAGGCACAAGAGAGACCCGTTGTGATGCCATAATAAATTAGTGACTCTCTCCTTTGATAAACCGGACTATGCCTTTAAATTGACCAGGGACAGTTCCGTCAGGTTTGACAGAAAGGGTGTACCAAGTGCCGCCAACCTTCTCCTTGCCAAAGCCGGGCACTGGCACATGAGATGGAGGACGGATTCCTCTTCGTTCTCAAAGCCACAACTCCGACAGAAATCGTTAAACTCTACGCCCAGTCGTTGCGCGTGCCGCCCTATAAGGCAGTGACCAGTTAGAACGCCGACAGTGCAACGCAGAGCGGTTCGAGTTAAGCCTAAAAGCTGCCTGGTGCGATGCGCATCCATGGATAACCAGGACTGCCTTGCTATCGCACAGGATGATTCCCCTACCCAGGACATCCTAGCGTCCTCAAGATATTTTTGCCTGATGGCCAATTTCACCGGTGTCATCGGTATTCCTATCGAGGAGCAAGAGACCTCCGGTAACAAGGTTCCAAGCCTTGCCAGCTCATCGACATCACAGTTGCCAAATCGTATATACTTGCCATTCCAGGCACCAAGGCAATGTGGAAAATTCCATTTTTGCTCAAATCTTTCAGCCGTCGCCTTCCAATCTTCGACGATATGGGGCATCTAAAAATAATGGAAATCAATCAATAAATGACTTATTATACTTAATATTATACACGTAATTATAGTGAATTAAGAAATAAAAGTGTTTGTTCAGTTTTTGTTTCAGTCTATTGATTCTATGGATTGTGGTTTAATGAGCCCTACGAGGTCAACTTCCAGTTCCAAGGATGTAATTCTGGAAAAAAATTGCTAAACGGATGGACACACCTTGTGGTATTGCTATCTTGTCCAAAGCCACATGACGCTTTTGGACAATATGTGTCAGAGAAAATAGGATCTATTCCTCCCTCTATGATTCTATTTTGCCAAAAAATTACAAAAAATGCAATTTTTTTTCGCTGAAATTGGGACTCTAAACATGAACAGTATGGTTGTGACGGGTAAAGAAACTGTTCAGCCAAATAAATCGCCCCCAATGCCCGCAAATCCAATCATACGATCATATCTTGCTTCCATTGATGAAGAAGAGAGGCAAACTTGCCAAATTTACCCCAGTGTAGATTAAGAAGACTTTTTTGTTTGTAGATTATTTCTTATTTTGTAGACCATAATTTGTTTGAAATAAAACGTTTAATGAAATATTAACACTTTAAGCATAGTACTGAGTTCGAGTTCACGTGAAATTTTAACATGTCTCCATTATCTGGTCATTCTTCCGAGCGGAAATTTTGGCAATGGAGAAAAGCAGAGACAATGCTCATTTCTGACGGATAAAATGTCAAGAATTTCACTCTTCGATCGATTTTCTTATTGGAAAGACATTTGCACTGCTCCATTTTCAAATTGAAACACCAAATGTCACTTTTTAGCTCGAAAAAATGAACTGCACAAACTAAATTAGCGTGAAATGATTGGCGACATGTTTCAGTGCCATCTACGTTTTCTACGCGAAAGCAACTTCAAAGCAACTTTTCATGCTAAGAACTTAGTACAACTCTTGCTTATTTTCAAGCTAAATTTTCGCCGAAGCAGATTTCACGTGAAATTTTGTATGAAAATTTCACGTGAAATCGAACTCAGTACTATGCTTTATTTGGTTATATGTAAAAATAGCTACCTTCAAATAATCTTGGAGACATCGCAAAATCGCCGTACAGTTGTAAATTCACTCAAAAGCCTGGAGTGAAATTACCGTAGAAAATTTTAGCTCTTCATAGCTGCAACCGCTTGCTAAGTATCGCAAAGTAGCAGTCAATCTTTCATGAGGACTGATAGCTTGCCTCATATTTGTGTCCTTTCGTTTGATTAATGGGGTGACCAACTGTGGCAACTTATTATGTGTCGTTTCATCCATTCTTAAATAATTTTGCCAATCAGAAGGCTCGAGTGTGAGTTCTTTTACCTAATTTACGTGACTCATTTGTTTCCGTTCGGCAAGCCATCCCTTCTGTCACTTCTTTTTTGGTTTCCGTTTTTTTACGTGGATGCAAGCTGCAATTGCAAACAACTCCTCCATATGCTTGTTTATAAATAATAAATCATTTTTTTTTCAAGCTTTTCTTTATTTTGTTCTAAATTAATGACACTAAATGGAATGGACTGCCTGGATCGAAGCTCTATCGTAAGTGGCGAGCTAAATTGGTCTTAAAACAAACGGACTCAAGCCAAATGAACTCAGGCCATTTGGACTGTTCATGAATGGGGGCCTTTAGAGCATATAAATTGTCACTCGACTGTTGATATAATTATCTTGTGGCATCGAATGTTTAAACATGTCACAATCGCCTATCACACGCTGGTTTTTGTGGCAAACGGTTTCACATAGTTGAGAGTAAGAGATCTTGAAATCAATTATAAAGAAATGAACTTTTGTTCTGCGGTTCAAACAAAAATTTCCATAAAATTATAAGGAACGATGGGCAACTTGAAGACTTACTGTCTTTGATACTGGATATCAAAGATAAGCTGAATGCCTTCTCACAGGAAGCTGAAATAAAATGATCCAATCCCAACAATGATATACAAGTGTCTTAAAATTCACACCAGTTCAGGAAATGAAGAAACAAATCAATAAGGGCTGTTTGATTTTGAATTATAATAGCCCCCTAGGTCAATTGACGGATCAATGATTTCACAAAAAAAACTGTGGATCGAGAGTGTTGAAATAAGCAATGATCGTCATGAAATATGATGGGGTCGTCACGGGATAAGTTTGTTGTTGGGTCCTGAGATATTTCTCCCTCTGTTTGCTTCGACGCAGAGTCCTTGCAAAGCGGCGAGGCCGCAGTTAGTGCTGGCACCATGTCAAAGCTAACCTTGGACATTTGCCGTGCTTAGATAATGCTCCGCAAGAATAACCTCGCTAGCAGAGATTCAACAGAAATAAAACTGTGTATTCCACGCTTACTCAAATGAATCTCTTTTCTCAATGTTCTTACCACTCCTTATATATGATTTTTACAAAACATTATGAACATAACTTAACCTATTTTATTAACCAAACTCAGCATGCCCTGAAATAAATCAATAACATGTATATTTCCCATGACACAATAATCTACATGAATCACATGTGTTCAACTTTCACACGCTACACTTGACCAACATTTCTAGCGCCATTCTATCAACACATATAGGATTTATTGCTCTGTGCGCTTATTCACACTGTAACCATAACATATTTGGGTCGCGTGCCTTGGTGACACATAATTTATTATCGTTCGCAATATGACCCTGTACTACATTTGAATATACCATATGGCATGGATATTCACGGTCGCTACTCGGAAACCTGATATGGTCATGATGATATGGTCAGTTGTATAACATTGTGTGGTCTGCTATTACGTAGACGATATGAATGAACTACATGGTGTTTTGTTTTGACTTGTTTGTTTTGGTTTGATTCATTTCATGCATGTTGATGGTATATCATTACACTTTTACCCTTTTTTTGATTAGGGTTCATTTGTAACAAAAACAATGAAGACTAATCACAAACATTAGGTTCAATAATCCCAGAAGGGGTTTTTACAATAATATTCTCTTATCTTTAGTCATAACAAAATTTATCATTATTAATATACTTTAAGATATAACAAAATTTCTCTATTTGTAGGTTCAATATATTTTTTTTTTTATGGTTCAATATATATTTTTTTTTTTTTTATTTACAATAATGCTTACTTAGCTTAACTTAACATAATGCGTATCATTCTGAACGTTTTTATTACAAAATTTCTATATGTAGGTTCGTATCTATATATATATTTTTTTTTTTTATTTATCTACATTGTCGTTTATGTTACATTTGTGGTAAGGTTTCAATCTGTTTTTATGTACTAATTTACGGTTTCCTGCTATGTCTAAAGTGACATTACAGTGATCCATGTCCAATACTCTATATGGACCTTTATATGGCGGTTGATGTTTCTTTCTATTTTCATTTTTCAAAAGTACGAAATCTCCTATTTTAGGATTCAAAGAATGTATATTTGTTTGGTTCATTGTTCTTTTGATTTTAACTTTTTCAATCAAACTTCGTGCTCTATTGATCGACATCCTCAATCTTGCCTTTAACTCGTTGGCATAATTATCTAAATCGTAAATCACATCTTGATTATCAACTATGTCATTTGGTAAATATGGAAGTTTACCGAAAATCAATTCAAATGGAGTGTAGTTTGTATCTACATTTGGGGTTGTATTGTACGCAAATGTGTAATATGGAACCCATTTGTCCCATTGTTGGTCATCAGCAAACGAATACATATATTCGTTTAGTACCCGATGATTCCTTTCTACTACCCCTAAAGTTTGGTGGTGATATGGTGTTGAAAATATTCGTTTTATTTTTAGCAAATCACAGATGTTGCTCATAAGCTTATTTGTAAATTCAGTACCTAAATCAGACTTGAGTACTTTGAAATGTCCATACTTTAATATAAATTCATTAACTATTCCTACAGCTATGGTTTGTGCTTCTTTATTTTCTATTGGGAACGCTACTACAAATTTAGTCAGTTCACATTGTAAGGTTAATATGTATCTATAGTTATTAGATATTCTTAGTGGACCTACGGTATCTATTTGTATTGTTTCAAAACTCGTTGTTGGTGTGTCGGTTTTCATCATTTCTTCTTTTGTGTGTCTCACCTGTTTGTTTATTTGACAAGGTGTGCAATTCTTTATGTGGGATTTAACCATACCGTTCATGTTTTTCCAGCAATATCTTTGTTTTAGCTTTAACAAAGTTTTGCGAATTCCTAAATGTCCTCCGTGCGGTGAATTGTGATATTCTTCTATTAATTTCACCTGTTCATCTTTATTCGTTATTCTAGCGGGCGGCTTGTATATCATTATTCTTAGCTTCATATGCGCATTATCTTTACCTTTTCGTTGCAACAGGTTAAATACTTTCTTAAATTCTTCCTTGTCTATAGACTTTAATATAACATCATCACTTGATAATGAGAGTTCTTGGATTTTGTTACGTCTAGCAAAATCTAATAGTTTCTCCATAATCAAAACGTGTTCTGAATGTGGATTATCACTATTATTCTCATTACTTTTGTGTCTGCGGGTACCCCTATTTATTGTTAGCTTTGCATTAACGGAAACTGGTTTCACGTTAGATATATCGCTACAATATACTTTTACAATATCTTTCGTACGTACGATATCAATACTTTTATTTTCATTATTGCGCAGGATAAATTTTAACTTCATAACACCGGTGATATCCGACAAGCTAGTGCAATCCCAACAATAGAATTGATCAGGTTCTACTTTTACGTGGTTGCTTTTACTGCGGTTTTCTTGCTTTTTATCCTCTGTTTTCTTTGCCATGCCCCTTGTAATTGCTAATAGTTTACGTTTTGCTGTTTCATCTATAACTGGAGGTATCAATGCTTTTAAAGAGTCAGAATCCAACTCAATTCTTGACAAGGCATCAGCATTCGTGTTCATGCTGCCTTTCTTGTACACAATCGTGAAATCATAATCCGATAAGTCAACTCTAATTCTAGTGAGTTTTGATGAAGGATTTGCATGGGTGAATAAAGATACTAGTGGTCTATGGTCTGTGACAACTACGAACTTTCTTCCGTAGAGATAGGGTCTGAAAAAGTTTATGCCCCAATGTATGGCTAAAAGTTCTTTTTCTATGACTGGTTTGTTGATGTCGTGTTTCGCTAGCGACTTGCTTGCATACGAAATTGGTAAATCCTGTCCAATTTCACCTTGCGATAATACAGCGCCTAATGCGTAATTAGATGCATCAGTTGTTAAAATGAATGGTTTTTCGAAATTTGGATACTGCAAAATTGGTGGCTCAATTAATTTATTCTTAAGTGTTTCATACGCTTTTTGACATTCTTCAGTCCATTCAAATGTAACGTTCTTTTTCAATAGCGAGTTCAAACTTTTGGCAATTCCGGCAAAATTCGGAATAAAACGCCTGTAGTAGTTGCAGAACGCAACAAATCTGCGTACTTCATCTGCACATTTCGGAACCGGATAGTTTCTGATCGTCTCAAACTTAGACGGGTCTGTTTTAACACCTTCACTGGTTATCAAATGCCCTAAATACACTACTTCCGATTTCAAAAAGTGACACTTCCCAGGGTTCAACTTCAAGTTGTACTGTCGCATTCGCTGTAATACTTTGCGAAGATTATCATTGTGGTGTTTGACACTGCATCCAAAAACTATGATGTCATCTACGTATAGGAATGCCTCATGACTTAAACCACTCAAAGCTATCGTCAACATTCGTTGGAAACTGTTGGACGAAATCTTTAATCCAAATGGTAGTCTCTTAAATTGATAGTGACCATCACTGGTCGAAAACGCGGTGACGGGTCTAGATTCTTTCTCAAGTTCGATTTGGTGGAATGAACTAGTCATGTCCAAAGTTGAGAAATACTTCGCTCTACCGAGCCTATCTAGAACGTCTTCCAATCTAGTCAAAGGAAACTTATCATTGATGATTTTGTCGTTCAATCTACGAAAATCCACTACAAGTCTCCACTTAGCCTTACCATCTGAAGTCTTCTTCGGCACAACCAAAAGTGGTGAATTGTATGGGCTTACTGACGGTTCGACAATATCATTGTCTTCTAAGTCTCTAACTTGTTGTAATATTTCTTCGTTTTGAGCTTGAGGTAGCCTATAATTCTTAATGTAGACCGGACTATCGTCTGCCATCTGCAGCTTTTGTCTGTAGAAATTGTTTGTTGTTAACTTCTCTTCCTCCAAGTGAAAAACATCTTGATATTCTTTGATTATCTCTAGCAAGCTGTCCATAGATCTTTTGTCCAAATTATCTGTATCTATAACTCCCAGCAGTTTCTCGAAACGTTTCTGATCACCTCTCTGTTGTTTTCCTGCATATACCTTGTAGTTCTTTAGTGGTTCAACCTCTATGTTGAAGTTGTTTATGACTACATCTCTATCAGTTGTGTTCAGAACCTTTACGTGTCGAACGCCTTTGGCTGGTATAATAGTGTTTCCGATGAAAACACCCTTCTCAATTTCTGCGTTCAGCACAATGCTATCCTCATCAATGCTTACGTTTATCGGAACTATTGCTTCAGTTCTCGCGGATATATTAACTCCCGAATGGTTCTGACGTTTTGTATCCATGGGTAATACAATTTCCTCATCTGACACACTAAAAGAAATGGTGAATGTTTCATAATCAATTTTACTCATAAAACCAACTAATAAATCTCTACCGATAATACCGTCCGTACTAATCGGAAAATTGTCGTCTACAATGTGAAATAGTTCTGTTACCCTTTTGTTCCCAATTAATAAATTTAATTCCGAAGTACCTAAAGACGTAGTTACTTCCTTAGTAATACCAGTTAACTTAATTTTATCCTTGCTATTCACTCTATGTTCTAACGCCTTAAATATACCTACTTTACAAATTGATACGTCTGCACCCGTATCTATTAAGAACGATAGTTGTCTATTCGCTCCATCATTATAAATTCTTACGTAATTCGTGCAGCCATCAGTTATTCTGTAAATTTTACATTCCTTACTCGTGTTATTTATTCCGGGAGGTTCCTCATTTCCTCTCCGGAACCTAGGACGTTTCCCTGGTCCGAAATTACGTGTATACTTCTATTATTGTTATTGCGGTGATTACTATGGTTGTTGGCATATCTGTCATTCCTACGATGATTATTCCTGTTATCATTATTATCCCTATAATTATTTGATCTGTTATCTGTTTTTCTATTAAAATTTTTATGGTTATCGTATCTTTTATTCCTAAAATCTCTTCGACTGTCTCTATCCCTATAACCATTGCTATTTCTATCATTGCCATTGTTTCTGTATCTTCGATCACGGTTATTTCTATTATTTGCAAAATTGCCGATATGCATTACGCTACTCGTAGCTTGAGATTCTAATGTCTCAATCTCTTGCGCTAATGATACTGCCTCAGCAAAAGTTTTGGGTCTAGCTGAAAATATTGTGCCTTTCAGCTGGTCATTAAGTCCACTTTTAAAGATAGTGAGTGCATAAGTATCGTTCATTTGCGCGATAACTTTCTTTTCTGGTTCTGTAGCCTGATTACCTAGCCCTTGTACCTGTAATTGATTGAGCTCATCAACCAAAGATAAAATCTTATCTTTATATGTAGTAACAGATGATCTGTTCTGACACATGTTACTGAGCATAGAATGAATTTGTGGTACTGTTTTATTATTTCTAAACCTGCTAGATAATTCATCTTTTAAAGATTCAAAAGTGCTGATTGAGGTGTTAATCAAAGATAATCTTACGTTCGCGGTAAGTTTAACTTTAGTGACGAAATCTATGAGTTGAGTTTTTCCTGAAGCGGTTAATGTGGAATTTAGTAATCCTACTATCTTCAAAAAGGATTCTAATTCCTTATACTTTCCCTCGAAAGTAGGAATTATTTTTATAGCAGTTTCTAGACTAAACTCAGACATCTTGGCTTTGTCTTCTAGTACTTGTAAACTAGTCTCTAATTCTTCGGTGATGTCGCACTCTTGTTGGACGTCTTCCGCAGAATATCCTTGTTTACCAAGCTGTAGCCAGATTTCTCCTTCTAATATCGCTGATACCGCTTTGAACTTTAGTTTTATATCTAAAACCTCAGAGCTTTCGTCATTAAAATTGCTGATTGTTTTCTTAAATTTTTCTTTACGTGCTTGTAAATCGTTCAATTTCTCTTTTAAAGTTTCAAACCTATATAAATTCTTCGAACTTTTTCTCAAATTTCTTAAAACCTGTTCGTTTTCCAAGATCAAACCTTCTAAAGTGTCCATACATAATTATTGTAAGACCGGGATTTTTATAAGAAAGAACCGTACATTCATAAATAAAAGTTTTTTTTTTTTTAAAATTTATGTATCAAGACATATGTATTGTTTTAATTATTGCTATACATCTATACTCCTATTTAACCTCTTAGTTACATACTCCTTATTTTTTTTATTGTAAACATAGAATATTCCTAATATAATACAGAAAATTGCTGCCGTTGTTAATGATTGTTGATACTCCTGTATCACTGTTACCTCCTCCGTCGAGCAATTATTCCCCATCTTCTTTAAGTTCCCGTAGTCTCTTCCGGAAGTATTCTTTCTGTTGTCCAAAAGAAATCCGTACTAATCTGTGTAGTTCCGCTCGCTCACGCTTTAACTTTGTTTTCCTGCCTCCACGTGGTCGTCTTGGTTTGGGGATGGTGTCCAAAATATCTTTCTCAGCTTTCCTTTTCTTGAATTCTTCAATTCTCCTAGGTCTGGGTCCAAGTGTATTTATTGCTGTGGGCTTGTAGTAAGATGGTGTAGTCGATACTGGCTCAGGGACGTATTCTTCCTGTTCTAACTGCCCTTCTTCTTCTATGTAGCTGCCTGAATCTTTATAGTAGATTCCAGAGTTCCGTACATCAGGATCGCCATGAAATAAGCAATGATCGTCATGAAATATGATGGGGTCGTCACGGGATAAGTTTGTTGTTGGGTCCTGAGATATTTCTCCCTCTGTTTGCTTCGACGCAGAGTCCTTGCAAAGCGGCGAGGCCGCAGTTAGTGCTGGCACCATGTCAAAGCTAACCTTGGACATTTGCCGTGCTTAGATAATGCTCCGCAAGAATAACCTCGCTAGCAGAGATTCAACAGAAATAAAACTGTGTATTCCACGCTTACTCAAATGAATCTCTTTTCTCAATGTTCTTACCACTCCTTATATATGATTTTTACAAAACATTATGAACATAACTTAACCTATTTTATTAACCAAACTCAGCATGCCCTGAAATAAATCAATAACATGTATATTTCCCATGACACAATAATCTACATGAATCACATGTGTTCAACTTTCACACGCTACACTTGACCAACATTTCTAGCGCCATTCTATCAACACATATAGGATTTATTGCTCTGTGCGCTTATTCACACTGTAACCATAACATATTTGGGTCGCGTGCCTTGGTGACACATAATTTATTATCGTTCGCAATATGACCCTGTACTACATTTGAATATACCATATGGCATGGATATTCACGGTCGCTACTCGGAAACCTGATATGGTCATGATGATATGGTCAGTTGTATAACATTGTGTGGTCTGCTATTACGTAGACGATATGAATGAACTACATGGTGTTTTGTTTTGACTTGTTTGTTTTGGTTTGATTCATTTCATGCATGTTGATGGTATATCATTACAGTGTCCTTTAAGAATCTAATGATAAAAAGCAAGAACTCATTCGAAAACATCAATCAATCAATCGAAAACCAAATATCAAATGCAGATTTGATTATTTTAGACGAAACCTGGCTTTAAGGAAATGAGTAATTTTATAATTTATCATGTTAATTGCAAAATAATGCATAAAAGATTAAATCCTCTGTTTCACTAGAACGAACAGAATCCTCTGTATTATAATTTGATCAGCCATTTCATTGCATGACTTTTCTACAGACTTAAAAAATATATTATCTCTCGTGATCAAAACAAGAAGCTTAAGGAGTACGTCTTAGACAACTTTTAAAAGTTCAATTAATATTTAACTGAGCATTATAATTTCATTATTAAAAATAAATTATTTTTTATTATTATTAAATTTGCAGGTGAAATATTGATTGCCTTTTTTCTAAACGTACACTAATGTCTAAGTAAGCGTCTTGGTTTTCTTGTCGTCTCAAACAGGTAATTTGGTCTAATGCAGTTGAATTTAAATTGATTGATCGTTCATTTTTTCATTTCACTTCGATTTCGCTTAGAGAACCAGACTGATTTGGTGGCATTCATATTAGCACTCTTATCCTCGCTAACCCGTCAATTGTATGTTTTCCTCTATTTCCGAAATTGTGTGGAAGGACTTTATAGATACATCTGGTCTTGCGAGTTAGCTGCATGTTTTGCCTCCTTTTTCCGGATAGGTGGTACAAATGAACAACAGCCCTCTTTGAGCATGAATGGAATATGATTTTTTTTAGTGCAATAAACAAAAGTTAAATATGCTAAATCTTTATGATTGTATATATTACAGTTTATTTAAATCGTGAAAGAAGTACGAGTAAAAGTCTTAACAGTATATGTGACATGATGTTACATTGTTAATATCGCAGTGGGTGAGGTTTTAGGAGGACATTTAATAGTAATTAGCATCTTTATACCTCTTCACTTAAGTTGAATTACCGTCTCCAGGGCGGTCGTCGTATTAATGGTATGTGTTTTAAGCGAAAATTAAGCGTCTGTATCTGATTCAATTTTGAGTAGATGATTTAAGTACATTTACAACAAAGTTGCTTTTAGGAAATAGGAAATATCTAATCATATGATAAAGCCTTCAATTATTCCGAAAACCAACTTACCGCTCGATATCTCCAACTGAATCCGCATTTTTTTGTGATCTAAACACGAAATATTTGTTAATTATCTCACTGCGAGACCTACCATTTCCTTCATGAAAAACCATGCTTGGATAACAACTAAGAATATCACTAATCTCTTGTTCTGGATTATGGAGTAGGCTTGATACTATAGAAATTATTGCACTTGAATCTACCAATCTTAAGCACTTTCCATCTTTCTGCTTGAGAAGAAGAATTGGGACTTTGCGATAATCAGACCACTTTAAGTCTTGGCGCAGAACAGCATCCACTTCTACTATGCTATAATTTAAACCGTAAAAATCAAGCATGCTACGAACTTTACAACAGTAGGGACAGTTTTGATATTGAAATAATATTATATCAAAATTTGTGCTATCGGAATTTTTGATTTCCTTCATAATTTTCACTTTCGGTGGCTGGTCCAAGATTATATTAAGGTTTTCCGCTTGACTATTAGTAATACGTTCACCAAAAGTACTGTAAGTTGTACGTAAAGCTACACCAACCCCAAAACCTACAGCCAACCACTTCCATGAAAAGAATCGCCGATTTGATGTAGTCGCGAAACTTCTTCTACAATCGATGTTGGCCACTACCATCATTGTTTTTAATCTACAACATCGACTAACGTAACGCAACATCCCCACAGTTGACATTTCCATTAACCGGATCTCAAATTCTTTAAACTTGAACTTTGAGTATAAAGATATTACTCAAAGAACCTGAAGAATACAGACATTCGGCTGTGCCCACGCAAAGATATCGAAGAGGTGGAAAAGAAAATAGGTTTTCAAAAGCGTTTATCGAGACGGTTCAGTTACAAATTACGTCGGAGTAGATGCTTGTGAAAAAAGTAGTCGTGTATACACATATATGTATATATATGTATATATATATGTATATACATATATATGTAAGTATATATATGCATATGAAACTTGGGCAAAGTAATTCTAATACTAATTTTCTTTGAAAATCTGTGATTGCCTACTTTTAGAAACCAAGTGCCCACAAATGTTTCATTTTCCAATACTGTATTCTAACCATTCTTCAAAAATCAATTTTCTTATCAGATTTTCCTTCCCCTATCCCATGCATTCATAAATGCATCCAGAAAATTTCAGCTCGATCGGACTACGTAGCAATGAACAAATCGAAAAACGCTCGAAAACCGAGTCGGTGAGTCATTTCTCTCGTCTACCGACTCGATTCCGAAACTGAGAGGCGGTTCGCACCGCGGTGTGTGTCATCACAATGCTAAAGTAATACACGACTATACCGACTCGGTTTTCCTCTCGGATCTCACTTTGTTTTCACTTCACTCACTTCAACACAACCTGTACAATGTACGATTTCCCGTGGACGTCCCATAAGACTGCGTATGTTTTTCACGACATTTTGGCCTATTGCTCTGACGTCATCATTCTGTATTACGGCCCGTACTTCTAGGAGGCATTCATCCACGATTTCAAGCGACCTGACTTAAAATAGGTCCTGTAAACACACGCTGTAAACACACGCGACCTAAACATTGATTTTTGCGCGACTATTAATAATGTATGTATGTTGAATATAAGCTCATTGCATCCCCCTTTGACACAAAATCATTGAAATAAACATGTTTGAGAGACAAATGAAACGATAAATACAGTGCATGAACGAAAATTAAACTAAATGACAGCTGTCATATACGAACGAGGACTAAATTCGACCTAAGCAAATTTTAGGTCAGGCTGGTGTAAACACCTGAGGACTAATAGCCCGTTCACACTTGGCTCTAAATCAGGCGATTTCGATCAGCTGATCGCTTTAGAGCTAAATCAAGTTAAATCGACCTGATTACCCATACATTTTTTTCCCCTTCTGACAGAGTTAATCAAGTAGATCTGACAGAGTTAATCAAGTACAAATCAGGTACTATTGTGAATTTTCCCGGGCTGAATTGTTCTCAGAGCGTGCTTAATTCCATCCGTGAGAGGGAGAGTGGATTTCAACGAAATGTCATTCGAATTTCGTTGAAATATAGCAAAAATTGGACAAAAAAGGAAAATGTGAGTTGTACAAAATGAAAAGAAAATGCTCTTGCATATTTCTGCACCATTTTGAACAACTTTCATGCAAAAAAAATTGTACACACAAATTCGAATGACAGTTCGCTCTCTAAATCTCCTCATTCTAAATCACTTCGGGTAGTGTGAACGCTTACCTGATTAACTTTGACAGCTTCTAAATCTACTTGATTTAGAGTCGAGTGTGAACGGCTTATAAGTTCATTTAGTCCGCGCTTTAGGTCAGGTCATTTTTGGTCCGACCGCTGTATACCGCACCATTGTATGGGAAGTCCGCGGGAAATCGCAAATTGTGCAGGTTGTGGTAAAGTGAGTGAAAATAAAGTGAGATCTGTGGAGCAATGCTAGTGAACAGCTAAAACAAAAATTAATGCGGTGCGTGCAGTATAATGTAAAATTTCGCTACGAAATGTGTATCAGTTGTTGTTAGGTTGTGTGATGTTTCGTGTCGATTTACTGTCGACACTATTGATTGATATAAAATGCAAGTTATGACTAAATATTGTTATTACAACGCATCCACGCACAAAAAACTAACGCTTTATTTATATATTAGTTAAAAATCCACTCGTGAAATCTCCGTGTATATCGGCATTGCCAGGTAATAATGTCAAAATGACCAGCAAAAATGACGTCATAGCTAAAACGATTACGTAGCATGACGGCCCGTACTTCTAGAAGGCATTGGCTGCATGGTGAAAACTCAGAAGTTACAATAATTTCCAAGGTGCAAAGCAAGTGGTGAGCTGATCCACGTAAATACAAAGACTAAAGTTAAAAAACTGGAAAACATGTTTTTTATTGAGTTGAGTTGTGTAAAAACCGACCTACGTAGCAGCTCTTTGCCTGAATTACACTCGACGCAGCGAGGCGCAGCCATCAGTGACCAAGCGCAGCCAACGAAATCGTCTGGTTACACTGCAACGTGACTAAGTGTCAGTGATGTAGAAGAATTTTCAGTTGATGTTAGCGACATCTCTGTATCCGCCTGTAGCCTTCTCATGAATAATCGGACGCTCCTTCACTTGGGCTATCAGCATCTTTATTGTCACCTCGTTATCCAACACTGCATCTTTAATTGACTGCATATTGAAATAATTCTTTACAATTTTTTCAATCAATGTGTATACGAGTGTGGAATTCGACGACTCACTTTACCCCTGATATTAGCCACGTACCTAATTAGAGCTAGGTGAACTCAAAGCTTGGTTCGCGGGCCTTCGTCCGAACTTGGATTCGAATCAGGGATCCCACAAGCAAGAAGTCAGTAATCTTCCAACTAGACTAATAAAGTATTTTAAATTACTATATTCAATTTGCTATTAATTATCTTTCAAATTTGCCTTTAACTATATTTTTATTTTACTTTTAACTATCTAAGCTATTACCAATAAAAATATTTTTCGAATTCCTCAAAAATTTAGTAATATAAAATCAACTCTATTTACATTTTCGCATACATTTCAAATCCCGCGCGTTTCTCAAGTAATTACAGCTGATTGCAACTCTTCGCTGCGACAAAAGTTGAATCCATTTCGACCTGAGCTGCGCCTGGTTGCGCCTGGCTGCGCATAGCTGCGACTTGGTGTGCTCGCTGCTATGGAAAACCCATATAGTCAACTCAACTGACAGCTTGGCTGCGCCTGGCTGCGTCGCAGTGTGCTTCAGCGGCTTGGCTGTCCAATATCCATAGCTGCTTCACCTAGCTACTGCGAATTTTGACACTTGCTAAAGTGATGCTATGCTATGCTTTTGGAGCAGCTATAGCATGCACATTGAAGACACCCCTGATTGCAACTTTTCGCTGCGACAAAGTTGAATCCATTTCGACTTTAGCTGCGCACGGCTCCGCTTAGCTGCGACATGTCGACGTAGGGTGTGCTCACAGCTATGGGAAAGCCATAAAATCAACTATTCTGACAGCTTGGCTACGGTAGACACTGTTGCAGATTGCTTCAGTGGTTAAACTTGCACTGCCATAAGTCGCGCTGCGTCACGTCATGTGGACGTCGAATGTGTTTACCGCACGGCTATAAAACCCACAGGAACATCTTATATAAAACCTTCTAAATTTTGTGCTACCGTTGGACGCGACGCAGTGTGTTAACTCAAAATGTTGTGCTAATCAAAAGGTAGAGACGAGAATTGCACTAAGGCTATATCCTTGTCTCTGTAATCAATGGTTGGAGCAGATTCCTGACGGTGTTTGGAACGGGAAGCTAACGAACGGGTGTTCGTATCAGAAAGGAATTTGGATCGACACACACTCTGTGGTTTTAGTCAAATCTGTGGAACAGTCCAGTTTCTTCTAAATTTATAAAATCGGGGCAGGTACGTAATTTTCAATTGGCAGGTACTGTCTGCGCCATATACTTTGTTTAAAAAAAAACAAATCAATAAATTTCATGTCTGTCTCTGTTGGGGTATTTGATGTGAATTGTCATGTTCATCTTATCGCGAGGGAAGATTAAAAGTTGGAGTCAGTTTTCGCTCCGAATTAGTAAGTCTTCACTCGATGCCGAAAAATTCGACGTAATTTATGAATCTGAGATAGGTCATAAATGTAAGAAACACTGGAGCGATGTGAAGTGTCAAGGCAATTACAAGTATTTTGATTTGATAGTTTTTTTTAACATTGAGTAAAACACATGCACTACGCTCACTTTTGGTATATTGTATATTATATATGGCAAACAAACAGTTATGTTTATGGCGGGTCTTGGCACGGTCCCCATATTTGGTTGTTTCATATGTATGAAATGCATTTTGCCTGGGTCCTCAAAGGACGCCCTAATCGATTTTACCGTGAGCTCGAGGAATTTGTTGCCAGCAATGTATAAAGTCATTGACAGCATCGCAAAGTGAAACCGGCGACGCTTTGCCACTCGGCAAATATTTGCAGCTGGCCTAAAAGGGAGTTCTACATTATAGAATATGCCCCTCCCAATTGGAAATTAATTTTTCGTCTTATATTTTTGAACAATCAAATATATTTAAAAAAAAACCCCGAAATAACAAATATGTTCATACATAATTTTTTTTAGTACAGTTTCGTGTTTTTCAAGGAATAGATTGGCTTATAGCGATACTCATCAGTCGTCGGTTTCGACAACACTCGTTTGGTGGGTTTGACCTTATTTAACACTGATTTACACTCATTTAAATTTAAGACAGCACAATTGCATTTTTACGACGTTTTGAAACCACTGTAATTCTCCGGCTACAACCTTCCTCTGTCAGACATCATTCGAGAATATACATAATGTTAATAGGTGCCTTTTTTGCACTTCGGATCAGATCAGAAAAAACAACTCACGCCAAGTATGTTGCTGCATTCAGTTAAGCTCCTGCATGCACTAAAGCTGCTAAATTCAAAGCAATTTTTTTACAAATTAATTTTATCAAATGATTATCATGACGTGTAACGCTAATTCAGCAGGTAAATGTCACACTGTGCCGCAAATTTCATCAAACTGCCAGCATACCTGTGAACTTTTAGCTGCACTGGTCTCTTTAATTTCCCACTCCATTGTGAACTTATGAAGCTTTTATTCATACGATTTTGCCACCCAAAATGCTGCCTCAGTGAGATCAAAGAGACAGGATTTTCTTGTTTTCACTGCTAACAAACCAGAACTTTATAGAGGTAGAAAATGCGCCCAATAATATATTTTAATGTTGGCACTTTAATAATGATAGGAAGTCATTATTAAAGTGCCAACATTAAAATATGTTTGAGTTGCACATAAAAAGCTACAGATCTTGATTAGCTCCTATGTTTTTTCCCCAGCAAGACTTTTTTTTAAAAACTCATAGCAGGAAAAAGTCGCTGGGGGCTAAATCTGATGAACAGGTAGATACGGCAGCAATCCGTAGCGTAATTCATAAATTTATGCCATTGCAATTGAAGATTTGTGAGCGGGCGCATTGTCATTATGGAAGATAACTTTTTTCCTTGCCAGGCGAGGCCGTTTTGTCTTGGTCGCTTCGATCAGTGCATCCAGGAGTGCTGCATTGTACTCCCCAATGATTCTTCTTTTCTTTCTCCAGATATGCCTTGCGAATCCCAAAAAAAAAACGGTTGCCGTTAGTTTTCCAGGTGACGGAACCGTTTTCGCCTTCCTCGGAGCTCTTCCGCCTGCTTCCAACTATTGTTTGGACTGTTGTTTCATCTCTTGCGTCTCATGGTGAAGTCAAGTTTCGTCAACTGTCATATCGTCGCAAACATTCTCTTGAATTGCGCTTAAACATGTCCCAGCACTCCAGCGAAACGTTCATGCGAATGTGTTTTTGATTGATAATTAGCAAACGCGGCACCCATCGCGCCGAAAACTTTGTCATTTGCAAATCTTCATGCAAAATTTTGGTAACACGACCTATTGAAATCCTTGCAATGTCAGCAAGCTCACGCACTATCGATCCTGTAATGCTGCATTATGGATTTTGGTGATGTTTTCCGTAGCCGCAGCGGTTTTTGGTCGACCTGGATGTGGCTCATCACAAATGGATGAATTCCGCTACCCATCTGATTATTGTTGCAAACGATGGCGAAGAGGCTACTAAAGTCAAATGCAGCTCATTTTGTATTCCAGTCAACTCTTTGATATGGAGCATAAGCAGAGCATATCGACTAATGAATAGCACGGAAGGCACGTTGTTTTCCGATAGGAGAGAAGGGTATTATGTGGTGGGTTTACAGATCAGCTGGTGCCTGATCCGTGAGGCCGCGCTAAATAAGTACGTTTTTCAATTTGCAAAAGTGAGAGAAGCATATTCTCGGCCCTGACACGAGATTTTAATATTGGTGATCAGCCGGAGCCTGAAAAGAGCCCGCGCCAAATAAGTACGTTTAAATAGTATTCCGCGTCAATTATCTTGTTGCCGACCATTTTAATACAAAGACTAGGTTTTAAGAAAATTAATATTGGATAGAACGCCAATCGTTAAAGAGGTGTCTTTGCAAAGTATATGTATATTGCCTAGTGGGAATGAAAGAACGTATCTTATCGTAGCATTGCTGCTGGCGGGGCATAGATATAAGAAGAATGGATACGAAATGGGCCGAGAGAAATGAAGCAATTTTCGACCTCTGGTCTCAATGTGTTTGTATAAAACAACAACAAATTTCATGCAGAAAAGTTGATGTATTTGGAAATTTGTTGAAATGTATTAGTTTCCCCGCTATCCCAACCACCCCGTAGATTGGATGGATTGAAATGAATGTTTACATAGAGAGTCTACAGCGCTGAGGGGTGGTGCGTGCGGCATTGAGGGGAAAGCTGTTTTACAGAGAGTAAAATTGCATGTGTATTAAAATTGCTTCACTCACGTACGGGTTCATGCATTGTGATTGCGTGTCCATTCTTTATATGTCTATGTGGCGGGGTATTTTTTTGTCTTGTTTCAATTTCGTAATGTAATTTATATCGGAAATTACGCGCTTTCCGTGCTATTTATTAGTCTATATGCTCTGGCATAGACATATAAAGAATGGACACGCAATCACAATCCATAAACCCGTACGTGAATGAAGCAATTTTACTACACATGCAATTTACTCTCTGCAAAAAAGCTTTCCCCTCAATGCCGCACGCTCTACCCTTCAGCGCTGTAGACTCTCTATGTAAACATACATTTCCATTGTTTTCGACATGGTTGATTGCGACATGGTTAGTAGGGATAGCGGGGAAAATAAAACATGTGTCACATGGGACAAAAATTTCCAAATTAATAAAATTTTCTAAATGAAATTTCATTTTTATTTTTTATTTTATTTTCAAAAAAGTTCGTCTAATACAGACTAGTAGTATTTACATTAAAGATTAAATACTTACAAACAAATCAATCAAAGTGGGCTATTTTTAGCTAAGCTCTTTTTGAAAGACGATAAGCATAAATTAAAATCAAATTGATGGTAATCATCGTTAAAATTTCTTTTGATACACGAAACGGGCTCATTGAAGGCGTAGTTAGTCCGATAGGCAGGGATAGATAAAATGTTGACGTGTCTCACTCTTTGACCCTTGGTATTGAGCCTAAAAGATATTCAGATGAAATATTACCCATGAGGAGCTTAGCAGCAAAGATCGTTTTGAAATTTTCACGTCTGTTTTTAAGTGTATGCATGGCCAGTAAGTTAAGTCGATCGATGTAAGGAGGCAAGTGAAGAGGATCTGACCAAGTAAATTCACGCAAACAAAACCGAAGAAATTTTTTCTGAATGGATTTGATACGGGCCACATACACCTGCTGATAAGGCGCCCAAACAATACACGCATATTCAAATATTGGTCTTACTAACGCACAAAAAAGAATCTTAGTAAGATATATGTCATGCCTCCTCACAAATCCCAAGGTAGATGAAGCTTTTAATAAGATGGCGTTAATATGTTCGTCAAAAGTAAAAGAATTGTTTAAAAGTATTCCTAAATCGAGTACTTTGTCAGAATAACTTAAGGGAATATTATTCAAAGAGCAGTAAAAGCTTAACGGATTAATTTTACGCGTGTACGGAACAACGGTACACTTGTCAATATTAATGACTAATTTGTTATGGCCACACCAAGTCGTGAGGTTATTTAGGTCAGCTTGAAGTTCCAAGCAGTCGTGAATATTAGATACCTTTTTAAAAATGTTGGCGTCATCAGCATATAGTAAAATTGATGAATGTTTCCGGACAGATGGTAGGTCATTTATATTTAAAAAAAAAAGTAAAGGTCCTAAGTGACTACCTTGAGGAACACCAGATATGAACAGCAATTTCTGAAGAAAGGGCGCCACGGAAGGATACGCATTAGGTAAGACATTCCAAATAAGATGCTATCCAGGAAATAAATAGCTGAGGAAAGTTAAACGAGGACAATTTACACAATAAAATGGAATGATCCAGCTTATCAAAAGCCTTCGTGAAGTCAGTGTAAATACAGTCTACCTGAAATCCTACCTTGATTGATGGGATAACAGTATTGGAAAACTCAATCAGGTTGGTAGTTGAGGATTTGCCTTTTATGAAACCATGTTGGAAAGGAGATAATATCGATTTACTATGAAACGCCACAACATTACTGATTATCGCTTCAAATAGTTTAACAACACATGGAAGTTTTGCGATGGGACGATAGTTGCTTAAAACGTTTCTATCGCCTTTTTTATGAGTAGGTGTGACAATTGCATATTTGCGACCACTAGGAAAAATACCGAGAGACCGAGAAACATTAAATAGGTAGACAAGGATAGGAGACAGGGAGGAGATACAATATTTTAAGATAGCATTAGGAATGCCGTCAGGGCCTGGTGTCAAATTATTGTTCAGCTTCCTAGAAAACGCTAAAATGGTATCTTCGTCTATAAACAAGTCTTTCATTCCCAAAGAAGATGTTGAGATCATTGTCAAGTTGTCATTATAATTATTACTATTAGTAGAAGATTCCGTATTGTATGCGGTACGGAAATGATTAGCGAAAATATTGCTAATAGTTAATGGGTCGGAAATTGCCATGTCGTCTGAGTTAAACGTAGTGGGATACCCATCGTGGTATCTCTTGGAATTAATAAAATTCCAAAACCTTCTAGGCCGCTGTTGAATTAAGATTTCTAAGGTGAATTTGGTAAGAACTTTCGACCTCGGACTGTTAATATTCCTCAACTCTACAAAAGTCAGAAACAGAACGAGATGAGCAATATATTTTCCAAGCTTTAGATTTTAAATTTTTTATGTGGCGTATTGCCTTCGATTTCCATGGAACCTTATTGCAATTGTTAGGGAAAGAGACTCGTACAAACTGAGCAAAGCATCCGAAAAGAATTAAATGAAAATTGTACACTGACTTATTAATGTCTTTTTCTGACATCACAGGGGACCAATCACACCTCGCAATGAGACCATTTAGTACAGACAAGTCGACTTTCTTAAAGTTAAATTGATACGGTGAGCTATGTAAAGGAGTGCTTAGAGATGTATTGATTTCGTAGATGATAAGAATTGGTTCATGATGTGTTGAATCGCCAAGAGCTGATGGACAGTGCTTGACCTCGGATGAGTAGTCGTTTGAAGTAAAAACTAGATCCAATAATCTTCCGTGACTGTTCAAAATGCTGTTTACTTGGTTTAGGCCGCACGCAAGCATTGCGTTTATAAACTCTTCGGCATAGGGGTGATTACCAGGAGAAAAGGTTGGGGCTAATGTGAAGCCGTCGTCAGATAAGTTCCAAGTAATCCTGGGTAAATTGAAGTTACCCATGAGGATGAGTTCATCATTTCGTTCTAGCATTTCCATCTTTCCATCATAGCAAGTGTTTTTTTCAATCAAGAAAAAATATTATTGGTCTTGCATTATTTGCATCTGCTCAAAAATGAATATGCATGCAAAAATCACTTTCCTCTCTAGCAACAACGTCAAGAAGCAATTCAGTTTTGATTAGAAAGCACATCCGATCGCAATATTTATAATTTGAAATGAAAATATGGCACAAACGTGACGTTTCATAAAAAAAAACTCTGCAGTCGCACAACTAAATAAGTTACTATGCACAATTTTGATGCATACCGAAATTCTTTCATTCGCTATTGACGTGAATTACATGACATGAATAGTAAAGAGCGTTCAAAAGCATTAACGAGTTTCCCCGTGAATGTGTTCACTGCTATCTCCAGGTCTGCTGCAGATACAATTTTGGAAGGAGGATATAAGCCGTTAACGGTTTCCCGCTTGAGGGTCTCCCACTTTGTTTCTGCGATTGCGAAACGGCAGCGAATAGTAAGTTGAGCTGAATTTCACGGTGAAGCTAATCAATAATATTATGTGTGTCGAGTCGATGTCGATTATATCGACATTGACTGCATATTGACAGATATGCTATTGTGAGTGTCGAGTCGATGTCGATTATATCGACAGTTTTGTCGATTGCAATTTGCTTCGCGACGTTACATCGACAGATAGTTGGATATATGCAAAATGTAAGTTATTTTCTTGGAATATTCAGTCGCTTATAAAATAATTATTAAAGGGTGAAAATAACAAACGCCAAACAATTTGAACGCTTGGTATCTCTACTTAAGAATAACGAAGAGCTCGCAAGAAGATTCGTTAAAGCTTGTGGGTAAAATGGCGAAGTGAAGGATAGATGGAATAGTTTTACAGAAGAGCTAAATAGCATGGGTCTATCAGTAAGATATACAAGTGGCTGGCAGAAGGTTTGTTATTAAGATATCAAAAAACTTAAACTGGACAAAACTGGTGGTGGACCGAACAAACAGGTTTATTTCTCTCGTTTTGAAGAGTGTGTGGTTAATTTACTGAATTTAAATGTTGCGCTTAATCCCACTGGCTGTGTATTCGGAATACCGCGCGATACGAGTGTGGAGCCTGCATCGTCGATTTTACCTTGTTCCACAAGTAATCAGGTAACCTCAGTTGTAAGCGCTGTACCACCAGCTGCCATAGATGCAATTTCTTCAATGGAAAGAACACTTGGAGAAAGTAGATCTTTCAACGCCGACCAACAGAAAAGTAGACTCCGAGCTACAGGAAAACATAACTGAGCTACAGGAAAACAAATAAAAATGTCGCAGAAACTCTGCATTTAACCAAAAAAATCTATTACCTCAAAAAACACAAGTTAAAATTGCGAGAAAAGTTCTTACAAATAAAGCAAAAAACCCTGCAAATTTATGAAGAAGATGCGAGAGATAAAAAAATACATAGTGCGCAAAAATTTAAATTAAAAAAAGAAATGTATGAGCTGCAGCTACAACATTTTAAATTATCCACAGATTTGTTACTAAATACATGAAAACGTTAATTAATTCCTTAGTAAAAATTAAAATGTTTTCTTAGCGTTTAGTAAAAATGCAAATGTTTATTTAGTGTTTAATGAAAAAATAAATATTAACTGCTACTATTTTTTGCATTGCTATACTATGTTCTACCGCAAAGATTGCATTATTCGTCGTCAAAAAATAAATCAAAACAATTCATTTCACAAACTTTCAGCAGATTGGTTTTAAAAAAGTTTCACTTGACAGTTGGCGGATGCTAAAGTTGTTCAAATTGGCAATTTCGTTCACAATAGCACTCAATTCAAGCTTTTTTTCTCGATTTCGATATGGCAGTACTTATAAGTCGTGTCGATCGACTCTCGCAATACCAAAACGCCATCGACTCGACAGCTTCGTCGAATATCGACTAGCAATCGACTCGACACTCACAATACGGGTGAATGTATCCATGATCAGAGAATGATGGGCCTTCAACGACCTTCCAGCTCATTAGCGATTGTTCGTTAGAGCCTTAAAAAACGTGTACATCACTTATTTAAAAGCGGAGAATTATTTCTGTGTCGAAGCACAGACGTTCTGACGTTTTATGCCAAAAAACTGATTGAAATGATAGTACCCTCTTCGTTTTGGGATGTCAACAGACCAGTGGACTTCTTTCTTATTATGTGCTCATTTCAGATCGAAACACGAGAGTTGTTTCTCTGTGTTAAATTTTCTTGAACAAACTTATAGTAAAAAATATGATCCTTGAATGAGTTTTTCTCCAAAAGCGTCGTGCATATGTGAACGGGCAATGATAAATCGTAGGGAGTAAAGCATATTTGAGCTTAAAACTTTAGTTCACGCAGCTACGACCAATATCATACAGCAAAAATGCTACTAAGGAAGTCATCCCTTTCTTCGAGTATGATTTGCATTCTTGCTTGTCTGACAAGAAATAAATGTATTTAGAAGATCAATACACGATGTTCTTTCTATAATGCTGCAAATTGTTTCTTTTTGGGTTAAACGTTACTAATAAAATTAATTAGCATATAGCAAAATATGCTTATGTATGCCAGAGGTCGAAAATAGCTTCATTTCTCTCGATTCATTCGTATCCATTCTTCTCATATCTACGATATGGAGATATTTTATAACAACGAAATTCAATTAACTCTATTTTCGAAAACTTCGCTGGCATATCCGTTTCACTTGATCATAACAACTAAACTATTCAATTGAATCATCCGGAATTTCAATCAATTATCAAAAGAATCATAAACTTTTGATTTTACAAATCCCTCTTCTGTGTCATTCTCATTGCTTATAGAACAGTCTACGTATGTAATCCTTTTCATATCCGTCATTGTAAGCTCTTAAAATGGAAAGTGCACTACACTAGATGGTTCTATGAATTTTTAGTTTTTACGGTTTAAAACACACATGTACCTATAATATAAATAAATTTTAAAAAAATCTTTGAACATAGAAATACAGTATGATAAAATACTTTTTTTTTGTGTGTATTACAGCAAAGAAGCAGTGCATATTATTCGTTGGATGTATTGTGTGTCATACTCACAAAATTTGCTGCTAATGTAAAGGTGGCAGTAAAATAAATATCATGAAGCAGCCTACAAATAACTTATCGTATTTATTTTGTGAACAAGTTAGCACAGTTACTTTACTTTTTGAAAAATGGAACGACTGTGAAAGAGCCGTTGTTATGTACGCATTATTGAAAAAACTTCCGTTCTCTACGCTTAAATTCCTTCAATTTTCGATAGAAAATCACTTGACACAGAACTTTAGTTCTCAGAAATATTTACACTTGATTGAATCTCAAGCAAATGATCCACAGCATTTGCAAAAAATAATCAACTCATATATCTCATTGGAAATAACTGAGTTATCACAACATTTAATTGACAAAGGTTCGTGCCTATTCGAATCTGATTTAAACTTAAAAGACACAAATAAAAATTACAACAAAAAAGAATACATACTCCACGATATCTTGAATATGATTCCACTTTTGAAGTCATGCAATGATGAAGCCAAACAAATTTATTTATCATTAATACCTTTGGCTGTAGAAGATACTGTGCGAAAGATAGTAGCAGCCGAGCTGGTCCAACAAATATTCTCGTATTTACTCATTCATCCTGCAATTTCGAATGAAGATCGACGGTATGTATTACGCATTTTCTATCATATTTTGCTGATTGATTTACATTTAGGTCCCTGAGTTATTGGCTCCACCATCTTGAAGAACACATTCAAACAGTTTTTGCTACAGAGCAACATAGCTTATACTTTATCACCACCCGAAGTGAAAGCACGCCAGAAAATGATCAGATATCTTGTGGCACAGTAAGTAACGATTATCAACATTCATGGCAAACTATTGCGCCTCCCGCAACAAAGAAAGCTCAGAAAAATTCGTGTTTTGGGAGAACATCGAATTTTACTCTGTCGTCGTCAACTAGCTCGGACGAATGGAATTTAAGTGTTTTGGGCTTTAGAAATTCAAATTCTTGTCAAAATGGCTTTGGGTCTCTTGATGTCGCATCCGATAATTGTACAAATGAACTGAATATATCATTTTCAAAAAACGGTACTGAAGTTGTGGAGTCAGAAACGGATACCAGTATATTGAAGGCGAACCGCGGTGCTAATGCGAATGAAAATACTGACATGCCAATGTGCATAAACTTGAGAACTGCATCTGGAGCAAGAACCAGGCGATCTAACAGCTTAACCATGCCTGCATATTCTATACTACCTGGTAGGGAACAACAATCGCCAGAAGACAGAATATGCTCAAGTTCACAAGAAGACTTGTTGCAAACCACGCAGAAAGGTCGTAGTTTTTCGTTTTCTGTCGATACTCCTGGAACTTCACAACTGATTTGCTCTGAATCTCAGTCTCACAGTTCCAAGACTGATTATCTTAATTTTTCAACCCATGTCGTCGGCATGTCAAATATTGGCGTATGGCTGAAAAGTTTACGTCTCCACAAGTATATTGGAATTTTCGCTAAAATGACATACGAGGACATGCTTCACGTGACGGAAGAGTTTCTTCAAGAACAAGGAGTGACTAAAGGCGCGAGTCACAAGTTAGCATTATGCATCGAAAAACTAAAACATCGCTATGATAATCTCATTCAAATTCAAAAAAACCTTTCGAATATGACTGTGGATGTTGCTACAATAATTGAAGAGTTGGCCAGTATTGTTTTGACGCCTATGAAACCTGTAGACACACTTCCCAAAAATGATGTTGCCTCGAAGCTTCTTGAAGTGATCATTGAGTGTAAGTACTTTGTTTGAACCAGTCCTCAATGTTTTTAAATGTTTCGTTTTCCAAATAGTATGCCAATATCTTACAAAGCACCAGTCGTCCACACTACAATATGAACAGTACATTAACGGGGTGTTGTGGATAATAGAACGTGCATTACAGCATCAGTCTTTAAAATCACACGCTAGTCAATTGAAGGAACTGAAGTTAAAACTATCTAAGATAATTATTCAGGTATTACCGAGGAATCATTATTTGACTGGAAATAATGGTTGTCTGAACATCAGTAAAGCAAGGCAAGTACATTGGTTTTATTTTGCATGCATTGAATCAGACTATAGAAGAGGTTGCAATAATATAATAATCGAAGCATATTTATATACTTTGCTAACATACCCAAAAGTGCCAGCGATAAAGATGAACAAACTTTTACTAATATCTTTACGTCGTTTTATATATACTGTGTATATATACTGTGTGTCATACTTTGGCTAACTGTGAGAGGTTATATTTTATTTCTTTATTTATTTTACTGAAAATCTATTGGTAAACTCCCAATTATGTAATAGGCAATTTGTAAAGAAAACATTTGGTAAGAAAATAAGATTATCAATGCGACGATATAAATATACTTCTTTAAATGAATTTATTTATGCTATAATCATATTCAACAAATAACAGTTAAATACAAAAAATACAAAACTGAATCAAACTGCAAAAGCACAATAAAATGTTCAAGAGAAACATGCATTTGTGAGTGGTCTCTTACGCTTAGTATTGACTTGGATTTATATGAAAATTTCACGTTAATTTGTTTCGGCAAAAATTTAGCAAGTATGGTACTCAGTTCTTTACGTGAAAAGTTGCTTTCGTAATGAAAATTCAGGTGGTGTTGGCAGTAGGTCTGTTCCTGTACTTGAATCTATTATTTTATATATATATTAAAATAGATTCGCAGCAAGTCGTTTTTGTACTTTTGCTGCAATCCAAATTTTGCGGCAAAAAGAAGCCAGCTGCCAAATTCTGTTACTGCTGCAGTTTGCTGAAGTACGGGAACAGACCTAGTATGTCTGTAGGCTATATGTTACTTTCGCTATTCAGGACTACCTGAAATGTCACTTAGTTAAAACGCTAGTTTTAATAACGACTGAATTGCGTGACGAGCTAAGACTGAGTGACGCCTCGTGTCTGGTCTAAGGTTCGTTTCTCTCCTGCGATGACAATTAGAATTAGAATTAGAATCACTTTGCTCAAAATTCATATGCATATATATGCATATATATATATATATATATATATATATATATATATATATATATATATATATATATATATATATATATATATATATATATATATATATATATATATATATATATATATATATATATATATATATATATATATATATATATATATATATATATATATATATATATATATGCATATATATATATATATACATATGTATGTATACACGACTACTTTTTCCACAAAGCATCTAATGATACTTCGACGTTATTTGTAACTGAACCGACTCGATAAACGCTTCTAAAAATCGCTATGTTTGTCAACCGACGCGCCAAACCGAAGCGTTAAACAATCGGTGAAACCGCCGAGTTTGTCGTTAGCCTTAACTGGGGAATAAACTTTTACTCAACTCATATTCACAGTGGGGGGCTTTTTTGTTCGCAGTGCGAAGTAATACAATATATCAACAAAGATTCAGTGAGTATCACTCATAGTTGCGTTACTCAATCGAGCTTAAATTTTCAGGACCTATTGATGAATAAGTACTAGAAGTTGGTCATAATCATGATCAAATTAAGATACTATTAACTTTTTGGAGATTTTACTGAATTATAAGGTACTGTGACGAGATGAACTTTACTCTAGTGTGAGTTATAGACAACTGTTTATTCAGAGATGATTTGATATACAATACAAGTGTAATACAAGAATGTACAGTGTCAAGTGAGGGTGTATGTACGATACTGTGACATCCTCCCCTTCGAAAAAACAAATATAAAACCTGAACAGGTTACTCTAGTTCAATGAAGGTTACTGTAATCTAATACTTCTAATACTTTAAGTTGATATAATTCAGATACTTTACTTTAACATGATTCATCGAATACTTTACAATCCTATAATTCAGATATTTTACATTAATAAGATTCATCGAAATATTTACAGTAATATAATTCAAATACTTTACATTAATATAATTCATCGAATTCTTTAATTTGAATATTTGAAAACACATAAACTATTTCCGCTGAATTGATGAGTCGTATCGTAACACTGGTTTAATCGTTCTCCCGCTTCGTGTTGTTAATGATTGTGTGGCTGTCGCTGTTTCCCACCCGGGATGTTGAGGTGGTTTGCTAATCGAACTTGGAGGGTATTTCTATCAGGGGCGGTGATGTACGCCCAGGATCTGCATTTTTCGACTCGGGCCGAGTAGTGATCGGTATGCTCAGAGTCGCCTTTGTCTTGTGAAGATGCTGCGTGTTTCTTCAGTATCGTCTGCCATCATTGGTTTCAACAACAACGGATCGCAGATATCGTGTTTCACCAATTATCTTAGCGCCAATCCATTGACGGGGGCCACGAAACGAACTTGATCTCCCTTTTTCAATGCATCCATTGGTTTGGCAACTCTGTCTGCATAGTTGCTTTGTTGTAGTCGTAATTGTTTCAACTCTTGGCTGACTCTTTCAACGATTTTAGGTTTTAATTCGTCTTTGGCGATCGGCAAAATAGTTCTGGTTGTACGGCTGAATAGCCTTTGGTAAGCAGATTTCAATGTACTGTTCCTTGGCGTATTACGCAACATCAGTAATCCTAAATAAATGTCCGTTCCATCAAGCCAACATCTTATCTTCTCAGTAAACATTTTGCGGTTTGTACATTTCTTTCAGCAAATCCGTTTGATTTGGGATAATATGGGCTTGATAATTGATGTTTGAATTGCCATTCAACAGTGAAGTTTTTAAATTTTTTAGACATAAACTGTGGTCCACCATCCGTTTCCAAAATTTCCGGAATGCCGTGGTCTGAAAACCATTTTCGCATATTATCGATTACCTCGGATGCGTTTGCTGACTTCAATTTTTTGAAATCCATGAAGCCAGAATAGTGATCTGCAATCAAAATGAATACCTCTCCCTTGAAGTTAAACAAGTCCGTGGACACAAATTGGAATGGGTAGTCATGGTTCGCTGCAACTGTGGCTCGCGTATATTGCTGCGTTGTGTTTGTTGACATACGCTGCATTTTTCGATAAATTCCCGAATTCCCCAATACAATGATTGGCGAGCCCTTGCAAGTGAACTTGCGATTCCAGCATGACCTGCATGGACACCTCTGACGATTTTATTTATTTCGGTCTTTGGTACTATTACCTTGTGTCCCTTGAAAAGCAGTCCTCGGTCAAATGTGATTTCCTCTTTGAAATTTGCATATTTTTCTATTATTTTGGCCAATTCGGTGTCCTTTTCCGGCCATCCGCGAAATACTATTGATTTCAGTAACTTTAACTCAGTATCCTGACTAGTCGACTTCACAAATCTTTCGCGTGCTTCTTCTGTGAACGATAAAATGATGTTTACTGAATATTTTTCTTCGTCATATGCGTCAATAGGATTGCAGTCTCTGCTGAGTGTATCAGCTATTGGTATTTGTGTTCCTTTCTTGTATGTCACTCTTGGGGAATATTGAATTACGTCCCACAATATACGCTGCAATCTCAGTGGTGCATTTTGAGTTGGTTTTTTGAAAATTGTTTCTAATGGCCTGTGATCAGTTTCCACTTCAAGTTGTTTGCCATAAATATATTCGTGAAATTTGGTGCAGGCAAATGTTATCGCCATAGCTTCCTTCTCGATTTGTGGGTAATTTTGCTGCGCCTGCGTCAGCGCTTTCGTTGCATAAGCGATTGGCTGGTCTTCTTGCATTAAACATGCTCCGAGTGCTTTTGAACTTGCGTCTACAGATAGTTTGACTTCTTTCTTCGCATCGTAGTATTTTAGCACCGGTGTAAAGCCTAATACCTTTTTACCCTTTCACAGGCAACTTGTTGATTTTGATCCCATTGCCATGCAGTATCTTTGAGCAATAACATACGAAGCGGTTCGGTTAGTTTGGATAAATTTGGTATAAATTTACCTAGGTAGTTGACCATTCCCAATAGTCTTTGCAACTCCTTTACATTTGTCGGAGCCCTTAACTCTTTGATTGCTTCGATTTTCGTTTCGTCCGCTTCTATGCCTTTTGGCGTGAATATGTGCCCAAGAAATTTAACACGCTGTTTTTCATATTCGCACTTTTCCTTATTTAGAGTAAATCCTGCCGCCTTCAATCGACTTATGACTTCGTTTGTTGTAGCACGAATCTCTTCTACTGTCTTAGCATATATAAATATATCATCCATCGCAATGTCACAGTTTTTGATTCCTCTCAACGTGATGTTCATTATTTCTGAAAAAACTTCAGGCGCGGAAGAAATTCCGAATGGTAATCGTAGATATTGATATCTACCCCACGGTGTTGAAAATGTAAGATAGCTCGACGTGTTTTCTGTCACCGGTATTTGCCAAAATCCCTTCTCGCAGTCTAATTTTGTAAAGTATTTTGCTCCTTTTACCCTGGATGCGATTTCTTCAACAGTTTTGAGTGGATAATGACGGCGTTTGATAAATTTATTCAAATTTGTCGGATCTAGACAAATACGTATTTTTTCGTCTTTCTTTACCACTACTATGGGCCTCACTGCTGGTCTTGGGTGTGAGACTGGTTGAATAACTTTCATTTGGATCATTTTGTCCAATTCAGCTCTTAACCTGTCACGTAATGCATGTGCTATGCGTCTTGGTGGAATTATTGCAAATTTTGCGATTTCCACGAAGTCAATTTCATATTTATAATCTTTGTAACAACCTAACTGGCTATCGCTTGATTCAGCCATCTTGTCTACGCGCACTACTAGTCCCAACCTTTCGCACATACTGCGGCCCAGTATCGGCGTCAAATTCTCAGCAACTACTTTGAAAACTATCATACACTTATTTCCTCTTGTTTTGCACTCCGTTTTCACTTCGCCAATTACTGGAATACTGTTGTTATAAGTGACGATGCGTTTAGTGTTTGAGTTATTTATCTTAAGTCCCAATCGTACTGCTTCTTTTTCCGACAGTACGTGGCATTCAGCTCCCGTATCTAATTTCACAGACAATGATTTCTTGCCGATTCTTAGCATTTCAGAACATCTGTCATTTTCGAACTATCATTTCGCACGCTATCGATGACCATACTGACAAGATATTGTTCTCTATCAGAATCTGAATCACTGATCTCATTGATTGCATTCACTTTTCTATCACTTTTATTTCTTGATTTTCTTTCAAATTTTTTGAATAGTCTCTTGTCGCTCTTTTCTCTTTTCACTTTCTTCGACCTGCACACGCTAGCGAAGTGTCCCATGCCTTTACATGTGTACATACTAGCGGCTTAGGCGGTTTGATTCCTGACATTTTATATATTCGCTCGCTCTATCGCTTCACAATTTCGCTTGTCACTGTTGATTCGTCTGCACCAACACCTCACAGTTATTAGACAAAAACTGATTTAACTGCTTTTAATACGAACACTTTCTAATAGTTCTTTTATTTGTAAACTATTATTCGATTTAACATAGCACTATGAGTCCAATTTACACTTTTCTTCTGACACCATCCCACTTCTGACACCATGTGACGAGATGAACTGAACTCTAGCATGAGTTATAGACAACTGTTTATTCAGAGTTGATTTGATATAGAAGCGTAATACAAGTGTGTACAGTGTCAAGTGAGGGTGTATGTACGATACTGTGACAGTACTTATGTGTTTCTATGGAAATAAGAAACTAATAATGTTTGCAGCTTGTTTATGATAACGTTTTGAAATTTGTTAATCCTTCGTGGGCGGTGATTGCTATAAAGTAAGCATAGAATATTTTTCAAATTTTGGATTGTGATAACTTCTGAGGGAGTCATCAGATCCTTACGAAATTCCCAAAATATATTTACACTTTGTGTGCAATAGGGCAACCTTGAAAGAATCACGTGAAAAAAAGCCCTTCAAATCATAATCTCCTGATTTTCGAAGAAAATTAGTATTAGACTCCCTTTGCCCAAATGCACTGTTTCCAAGATAGTATTCCTTTTCATAGCAAAAGAGACACATCTATGAATATTTCCTTATCTGGTAAGTATAAAACCCTGAATTTATTTTTCATATTAATTCATAAACATTCATAAAGTAAGAAAAACAAATCACGACATGCACATGCCAACACCCACCTCTGATCACGCCTACAAGCCATCTCTAATAGGCTCTACACACTTTCGAACATATTCTACAACTTGGCGTGCGGACCAGTGTATTTGTTGTTGTTAAGGGGGCAGGATGGTTTCCAACTTAAACAAAAACATTTTTTCAATTATTTTTTTATATGAAAGTACAATATCTCAGGAATATCCTCTGAAAATTTCAAGTCAATCGGACTAAAACCCGCAGAGATACCGGTTATTTTATGATCGTGTTGCCAGGTATATTTCAACGAGAAACCGAAATAGTCTAGCTCGAAACTCCGAACTACATTTTTGAAGTCGGTGCGTAACATAACTCAAAAATTAATGCACCGATCTCAATGAACTTTGCCGGACATCTTTAATATGATAAATACTCGCGGATGAACGATCGTGTTTTTTAAAAATAATTTTTTACTATTTTCTACAGGCAATCATAGGCTGATTTTTTATGTGAAAATGGTACCTCTAAATTGAAATCCGCACCAAAAATCGGAAATCGCATATTTTTCAATATAATTTCGTTCATCCGCGAAAAAAACTAATATATTAAGTAAATCACTTCGATTTTTGGATTTCAGATAACACTGTCAGGCCAGGTTTTACGCACCGCACGACGCCTTTTTTTCGAAGCGCCTTTGATCTACTGTCACCACGGGATAAATAATTAATATTTTTTTCTACAATAATTCCTACATACTCTCAAAATATAGTTCTTTAATGTGTTATAAAAAATTAGTAATTATTTTCACTCAAAGCTGAGAAAAAAAATCGTAAAAATCGGCTTTTCTTCGGCCTCGGAAACCATCTTGCCCCCTTAAAGGGAAGAGTTTACCTGCTAACAACAAATGCACTGGTTCGCAAGCCAAGCTGTAGATTATATTTGATCATGTGGAGAGTCTTAAAGCAACCAGATTTCTAGGATAATTAAAACTCCGTTTTTAAGTTGAGTACCCCGGTACTCTGTTTTAAGCAACGAAAACAGTACTGTATATTTTAATGCTCATTAACTGATTATTTTGCAAACTGTTTATATTTCAATGATGTTTATATATCTATTAATGTACTTTTTTAAACAAATAGAATGCCAGTCAGTATAAAATTAAGAAAAATTGCTGCATTTACACTACTTTCCGTAATTCACACTATGGACTATTTTGCACTGATTCACCAGCATCTTGTACTTGAAGGCTTTAATACATGCACAAATACGAGCCAATTCCAAATGTTCCATATCGTGATCTTGCTTCACAGTCAAAAATTCTCCTGACAAAAACTTCCATCATGCCCATTTATGATCAAAATTTCTCCTGCGAAAAATGTCGTCACGCGCGCTGCGGTTGACTTCTTGACATGACGAAATATTTCGTCATACCCAGTTAACAGGTTGCGTGTGTTTGCGTTGAATTTGACAGGCTCCATATACTTTACATTCCAAAACGCAACGATGATTATGCTACCCGTGGGTCGGGCGGAACGGAGAGCAAGAGTTGAGCAAATTTTAACTTTGGACGCAACGAAATATGAGTTTAGAATGTGTGGTGAGTGTGTTGAAAGGTATTCTATCAAATGAGTATCTTTTGAGGCGAGTCTAATTTGAAATTGTTTGATGGAAAAGATAATCATTTGCAGTGTTTGTGAATATTGCAGTTTTTTTTTTATTAATTAATATAAATTTGAAACAATGACGCGGTGTATTTCGTCCCTCAAGTTATTTTAGGATCACAAACCTGACCTATGGAACTATGTGAATTCATCAATGAGACAAATGTAAAAAAATGCCATAGTGTTTTTCAGCTGATGGTCTATTCTGTTTCTTTGTCTTCTCAGCCAATTCACTTGACTTCTTTTCCGATACTACTTCTTTTCCGATACTACCTAACAACGCAAGCTGCATAACTTTTTTTGTAGTATGGTAACCTGTTTTAAGAGGATTTGGTTGACTTATAATGATTCGTATCAGCAATCGGTTTCGACAACACCCGTTTACGGTGGGTTTCATCTCAATATATCACTTGAAAACACAAACACAAAAACGTCTTAAACAACGTCACGACACGAACACGCAGTTAAGACACGATGATTTACGTTATGTCAATTCCAGGAAAGACCGTCCTTCGGAGAAAAGCAAATCACTCCGCAGCTCTCCGGCTACAACCTTCCACCACAAGAGACAACACTTGAATGAAGCTGCATATCTGCACCTTATTATCAGATAACGCTATTTGGCTGAACCTGTTCTTAGGTTCGACTCCCAACAGAATTTCCGCGTCCTTTAGTAAACACAGTTTGCCGAGAGACTCTCCAGTTGTTTGAGATTTTTTTTTTAATTTCGCGATTAAAAGCGAAAGCTCGTACGAAGCAATAGTGGGTTTTCCGGAGTCTGCGTATCTCAGTTCACTAGTACAGAAATCTATATTTTTAAGAGACTCGATTTTACTAGTGAAAAACTCCTTGGATTTATCTTTTAAGGCTGCATGGACATCGGACAACTGTCTTTCAAGCGAGCTGGTCTCAAAGAATCGTTGCTCAAAACGGCAAAACATATCACACACTGTAGAGTCTGCATTCGATTCTTTTCAATCGAAGTAAATCCGTATTTGATGTAATTGCCCGAATCTTTTCTTTTCTTACCGACGGCGGTGTAACGGCCCAGTCAGATGGTTGTTAATTTTGACCTGTGACGGTTTGTATTTTTGATCAATACGATTAGTATCACTGGCTTACTGACATGTAGCATTATTTTATGCAGTACGTTTCAATCAACGTTTTCATATGATTGCTTTTATTCTTGGAGATAAAGAATTTTAGACATTAAAAGGAACCCGTGTTGCATTTTTGTTTTAACTGAACAAAGTTAATGAAAGTAAATACATGTGCAAGTAGCACGTGTTATATTTGTAGGTGGTATAAAAAATCTTCCACCGTGCGTATTCATTATAAGAAAGGTGGATAAACTTAACACCGTTGTGCTTTAAAGAGTGAACGTCCACGAACATCTGACGGACGTCGATGTTGAATTCGAAGCATTCATCGAGTAATTATTTGGCTGAGAAATATTCTTTAGTAGTCGCTCGCCCAGACCTAAAGCACTTTTGGTACTCCCTAATTACATTGTCAGTGTAAACTTTAATTTTGTTTTCTAATATTCTGTTCAATATGTTAAAAAACGTACAAAGTAGCGATATGCTTTTACAATTTTCGAGCCGTCGTTTGTCACCTTTTTTATTAGATTGTCATATAGTTGATTGTATTTGTATTTGATCGTGATCTTAGATATAGTGAATCACTTTGTGGTTGGCTTTAATAATGCAGTTTCCACCGAACTTAATTACCTCAAGTGGAATCTCGCCAGTGAGCAGTCGTTTGTTTTTTTGTGGGTTCTCATGGCAAATTTCTTCAATCACGTGTTTAACAACAGTTTTGATTGTTACCCTCATATCCATTAAAATCTCGTCAACTAGCCTCATTGTTATTTTGCAAGATAAAAACAGAATTATAATTGGACACTGTGTCGCATAAATTTCGTCGAAGTCGACTACATATCTAATATAATATACGACTCAATTTTATTTATCGCACTTTTTATATTTATAGTAAATATTTTCTAAATTAAATTACGGTTACAAATATTTTCTCCAGCAAATAATTAGCGCTGCTGCTAAACGGATCAAACTGTGCACATAAATGTGAAACATTTATGTATTTCTTGCACTTGTACAGTATTATATTTAAAAATATGATCCTTTTGTAATATTGAAATGTATTCCTACAGAATGGAATATATATCAAAAGTTTATTGAAAACCGTCTCACTATTTGTTTCCTACAAAACTTGACACATGTTGCTTGTTGTTATTTGTTTCTTGTATTTATGATTGCAGTACTCATTCTAAACACATAAGTTTTGATTATTATACGCATCAATCATTTTATTTTTTCTAGATGGACCACTTCGAAATCAAGAAAACTTGACGGAGCTATAAAAGCTGTCGGAAATGATAGAAGTGTGCGGAAAATGTCCTGTGACATTATAAACGCCAATATGAATGCCATACAGAAAACGACTGCGGCGACGATACCCAAAAGTTTGCAACGATATTCGAAAGAGGTATGCTCATATTCACGAAATCAGTCGCATATCCAACATCCCTATTTAAATTTCAAGAACAAACCGTATTCAATGGCTTCAACAAAAATATATCATGGAAAGAGCGCCTCCTATCCAAGTTTTCTAGGTGAAACCTTAGGAACTGGGAAAGAGCCACTACGAAGGGATGAGAGTTTCGATCATTATCAGCATCGACACTCTTTTAATAACTTAGTTATTTTTTCCAATGCGCCAGAGCCACTGAAAGTGCGGCAGGTTACCTTAGATACAACTTACATGTCTGCATTAGATAAAGAATTGTGCAATAATTCCCAATTTCACTTCGTACCGCCGGAAATAGTTGGTGAAAAGTTAGATCCAATAGCTTCAAATATAAAAACAAAAACCAACACCAAGAAGAATTGTCTGAAAGGCATGGCCGGAGACATTAACAGTAGCTTAGAATTTCTTTGTTTGCAAATGACTGAACAAGCTATTAATTAGATTATATTTTGACGTGATAAAATCGGCTAAACCACAAGTTGAATCATATCTAAAATATTTTTAAAATAATTTAGGTTTATACTGTTTCTCTAGACAGTGCTCTTAATTTCAAGTTTTGTGAAAAGTGAAATGTTTTAAGTGTATCTTTTATGATTAATAATTGTATTTATACCACTGTACAAAATCATGTATTGTAAAACAATGGAAAAAATCTCAAGAATGCTTTTGTTATATTTATGCCTTTATGCATTTATTTATATGCAATAAAATTGTAAACAATACTTAAGTGTTGTACCAAAACCTAGTTTCATGCCCTGGTAATTGTAATATAAACTAATGCACAGTTGTTGAATAAGATTTTTCTACTTAAATCGAATTTGTTTTTTTTATTAGTTCGCAATAGGTCTGTTCGGGTACCTGAATCTATTATAATATATTAAAATATATTCGCAGCAAGTCGTTATCGTACTCTTGCTGCAAGCCAAATTTCGCCACAAAAAGAAGCCAGCTGCAAAAATCTGTTGCTGATGCAGTACGCGAACAGACATAATGGTTTTACATTTTTTCTATGTAACTATGATTATTTAAGGTCAATGATAGACTATTAATAAGCTGGCATTTTAAAGGCTGTAGTTGAATTTTTTTCCTGATTAATTTATGACAGGATTAGGTCTGTTCAAATACTGTAGGATTTCCAGGTTCGTATAATTTCCTTAATTATGTGATGGTGAACATTTATAAATGGTGCGAAAACGTCTTTCTTACCGAAAAAAGTATTAGCACAATTGACTTCATTTTAAAGGGGTATTCTGGTCTAGAAATTTGATAAAATCATAAGCTTAGACTGCGAGAATAAGCTTTTTTGAAAGTTTTTGGAAATTCGAATTATTTTTGGAGTTACAGTTATTTTTGCGACACGCCAACTAAACCAACAAACGCGACCAATAACAGTTTAACCGCTCCGAGCTTCTCAAGCTTCTAAATAAGTTCGTACTGCTCGTATGGCTGAAAGAGCTTCAGAAAATCTCGCTTTTGAAGTGGAAGAAGGAACATTGCATGAGGCAGGGATCGCTGATTAAAAAAATGTAAGTATAACATACCATTAAACGATTCAGACTGCCCGAAACAAGACTCCGAATTTTAAACGCGTTGAAATATCTTTAGTTGTAAAAGACCGATTTACTCAAAATTTTTCACAGACCCTCTTAACACTATTAAAACTGGTCTGACGTAGGGATTTTTGAACAGAATTTCTACAAGTTTTAAAATAGTCCCAAAAAATGTAAAAAACGTCCTCTACTTTTACATGAACGCCATTTTGTAAAAAAAAAGTTTTTTTCAAATCGCCTACGTCAGACTTATTCTACATTTTTCTTTTTTCAGAATTCAGCAAAAATGCAAATTTCAGATAACCAGGAAGGTTGGAATCACGTCAACCAGGAAACTTTTTTTTATGAGTCTCAACTTCGCCGGTCTGTACCTACTTCAATTTTGATTTTTCATCAGAGGATTGGGGGAGAATTTCAGGCATGAAAAATACCTATGTCGGCAGTTGGCTTCGTTTCGTTATTGTGTTGAAAAGAAAAAGTCATTTTAAGTTTTTGAAGTTTATTTTATGTAAAAACAAATTTATCCATAACTCCGTCAATAAACGCAAGCTTTCTAACTTGAGCGGCTGCCACGCAGCTCTAACTCATAACGTGACCCCCTATACCCACGTTTTAATTTAATCAACGAATTCTCTCTATTTAATTCAATGTTTATATGTTAAGGAGGTAGTACAGATTAGAATGCTAAAAAACAGCCTAATTTTCCAAATTGTTCCTTTCACCTCCTTTATTTTGTATAAATTTCAAAATTTGCATGGGCAAAATACACGTTTTGAAGATTACAAACAAAATGTTTTTTTTTATTTTTTCACTTTTCTACTAAAAATTATAAAAAAAAATTAGGGTTTGAAATCTTTTTCGAAAAATCGTGTTTTTTCACTTTGTTTCACTTGCTCAATTTTTTTGGGCTAAGTTTTGGCCTATATTGTGGTAGATTACCGCACAAGGTACTTGAATAAAGTAGTGCACCAAATTTGACTTAAATTTTTTTGTCACCTACAGTTGCTCAGTCTGCAATCCTTGAACCATATAGAAGTATTCTTGAGTCCACACAAGCCAGTTGCGCTTGCAGTTGGGCAGTTTTTTTTGGCCAAACGTGCTTCCTTTGCCTCTTTTTCTGCCTGACTTATGCGCTCTTCATCTTTTTTTTCGCAGTAATTAAAAGCAGCAGTCTGCCGTAAACTGCCATAATTTTTGGGAATATCTTAATAAAATTTTGCGACGTGATTTCTGAAGGTACAATAAATTGAAAAATGCAAAAAACAAAAGACTGATTTTTTCAAAATTATAGCCGGTACTACCCCCTTAATCTTATCTAGGATTCCACATCTTTTTTGTAAATATTTCATTCCATTGAAAATAGATTGCGACCTTCTTTATACATGGGCTCAGATGAGAGAGATATAAGAAAATGAAAACAACAGTGAGAAGTGAAGCAATTTGCCTGAATCTGAGCGTTAATATTAGTGAAACAAATCTATGGTCAAATTTGACGGACTTTTACTCCGCGGACAGTTGGCCATGTGTTCAATAGAGATAGTAGACCATTTGACACGGTATAGCCAAAAGCTCGTAGATCTTAGGTATCGAAGACACCAAAGGGATTATCTGAGGCAGCAATACTCTCGATTTGTTCTAATTATAGATTTTACCTTTGTGATAAAATTGCTTCACTAAATTTCGTACATGTACGAGGGTTGATCAGTAAGTAATGATAATGAATATAAACCAAGGTGATTAAACTTATTTTTTAACATAGTCTCCTAACAAGTTAATACATTTAGTCCATATTTTTTCCAAACCCAGGATACCGTTAGAAAAAACTCTTTATCTTAACTCTCCCAAAATGCATCAACAGCGAGCATTACTTCGCTATCATCTTCAAATTTCTTACCCCGCAGGTGTTCCTAGAGCCGAGGAAAGATGTAAAAGTCACTGGATGATGGAAAAAGAGAATCCTGTTTTTTTTTAAATTGCAGCCATCGAAACTGCAGCCTTGTGAACCGGTGCGTTGTGCTGATAAAACAGTACTCCGGCTAGCAGTTTGCCGCATCTTTTTCCTCAATAGCCTCCCGCAATCTTCTTATTTGGTCTGCGTAGAAAGAGTCGAATATAGTGGCTCCCTTTTCCAAATATTCCAGTATGATAATTCCTTCAGCGTACCAAAAAAATCATGCTTAATCTTCCCCGCCGACTTCGACACCTTGAATTCCTTCGGCGTTGGTGAAGAGGGTTGCTTCCACATCATCGATTGCTGTTGGGTTTCTGGATCAAAATGGTAGTTTCAAATCTCATCAATGATCACGAAACGTGACAAAAATGCTCCTGATCTGCCTGGAACTTTTCGAAATTCAGTCTCGAAATGTCGACTCGTTTCTTCTTTTGCGAGTCGGTTAACATTCTCGGCCCTCAACGCGCAGAGACCTTCTTCATATGTAATTCGTGGGCAACGATTCTTTGAACACTACCATTCGGGATTCTTGTGACCTCAGCTACTTGCCTGATGGTCACTCTTCCATCTACCAACATGGCATCTTTGATTTTTTTCACATTGTCTTCAGTGAGGGACGTGATTGGACGTCCTTCGCGGTGTTCGCCTTCATTGGATGTTCTTCCCAACTTAAACTCTGGCTCAGCGTGCAACGGTGGAATATGGAGGAGCAGAGTCCACTAATGTTTCAGCTTTTTTCAAACAGAGGTACTTAATGACAGCTCTAATTTCGTTTTTCTCCATTTTGATGTTCTCTCTTCGACTGTTCGTATTCAAATGAATGTACCTCCCTGGAATTGTGGTTTATTTATATTTTTATGCTAACTTAGTGAGTATATGTGGTAGTAAAAAAAATGTTCTTTGGAATTTTATGCGAACTGGAAATAACCGATTATCATTACTTATTGACCAACCCTCGTATACGCTTATTTCATTTCCTTAAATCTCTCTGTTCTGAGTATATGGGATTGTTTTCCCCCACCTTTTGTCACCCATTTACATAGGAAAAATGTATACCCAAGCAAATAGATGATAAAACACTAGCAGGAATGAAGAAGGCCGCAACCTATTTTTAATTAAATGAAATATTTCCAAAAAATAATTTTGTAAAATATTGATAGCAAATGAAATGATTAAATAATTGAGGTAAATTAAATAAAGACGTTATGTTATACCGGGGAGAATAGAGGCGTTAGGGGTAAATCATCAATTTGCATCAGGAGAGAACACTGACCGGAATGTAACTTTATGATACATACATTTTCATTGCGCAATTGTATGCTTGATTTAAAAAAAAACACTCACAAAATGCGTTTAGATTGCCCCAAAAATCGTCACGAGGATTTATTCTTATATGTCTCACTCGCGTAACCACTGAAACACACTGCAACTCGGCCGCAGCGCCCAGAAGCTATCAGAAAAGTTGATCCTGTGGATTTTTCATTGCCGTAGACACATTCGACGTGCATACGATGCAGCGTGGTAAAGTCCTTTAGATTTCCAGTTCAATAATCGAATCGAATTGTAATATCGAAGTCTTTATCTGGCGTGTGGCATTCAGCGCTTTGTAGTGTAACCAGATAATTTCATTCTCCGCGGTAGGACACCGTAGTCCGCGTTTGACTGCGTTGACTGTAGGTAACCATAACCTGAACGTGAGCTGAAGCGTCAAGTTTTTTCGCGAAGCTGCTGCGGTGTAGATCGCCGTTGCAATTTCTTCAGCAAAAATGTAGCAGAGGCAAGGCTAGTATTAAATTTACATAAGGATGGTAGGAATTTACATTCTTCGACAATGAACTTAGTAATCAATGCTATGTAACTTGATATTCAATAGAATTTTTTACTTTTAAAATTTAATACTTGTTTGCATTAAGATTACTAGTCGCCTGTCCTGGCCTCCTTCAACAAATTTTTCCATCTTTCCGGATCGCGAACCGGTGTCATCCAATTAGGCACTCATAAGCTCAGATCGGCCTGGTCAAGGCCATCCCTCCAGCGCAAGCAACGCTGTCGTCTGCCGTAAAATCTACCGTAAATTTTTTTTTTAACAGATTCCTCTTCGCCCATACGAGCTAGGTGTTCTGTCTACCGGAGTCTATCGAGGTCTGTCTTTTTTTTTAATTATATCTGCTTAAATATATCTGCTTAATTATATCTGCATCTCATGGATTTAGCATCTACGCAATCGCCCTACTTCACATATGGGGTCAACGATTCTTCACTGCACTCTCCTCTCGAACACGACTAAAATGAGTGCTTTTTATTGAGCAGCCAAATCCATATGTGAGTACTGGTAAGACCATGATCTTGTACAGCGGAAGCTTTGATGTTCAGGTGAGATTTCGGGATTTGAATAGCCTTGACAGACTATAGTAGGATTTGTTGGATTTCAGCAGCCACCCGCGTATTTCTTCCTCTATATTTGCCGTGTTCCATTTTTACTAATTAGTACTTGCAAGTACTTGGGAGTAGAGCACAAAAGGAACGCCATTTTCGTTCTTTCCAGCTGATTCTGACCTGTCAAATTATATGCAGTTTTCAAATGTAAAACAGTTGAAAATAAAGGGAGAAAACAACGAGTATAAACTACCACAATCGATAAAGAATATAAAAACAACTAGCAGAAAATTACATATTTTAACTTTCCACACATTATGAGGGCTATTTCTAATTTCCTAACTACCAAAACATTCAACATAACCAGAAAAAACCAAAACCACCTATTGACAACTAACACTACCAATGACAACTAACATAGCCACCTCACGGCAAAAAAAGGCGTAACTACTCATGAACTACTCGCGAACGAGAGCGCGAGTAGTTGGAAGTAGCCAGAAGTACTTGCGAGTACTAAATAGTAATAATGGAACACGGGCATTGTTATCGGCTGCTATAATCGACACAAGACAGATGAATGATTGCACTATTTCGAATTCATGCTCTTCTACCCTGACCAACTCTAAATGTTCTTCTTGCAGATGCTGCCACCATGTACTTCGTATTTATTTATGTCGAGCCAGTTTTTTTTTTGGCGCCCGCTCGTTCTGGATGAAGGATTCTCGTGCAGATAGTTGGTTGAACCTGATGACGATAAACCCTCTCGTTGACAGGCCAGAGTCTCGTATTATTTTCTCCGAAACTAGGTTGAAGTGGAGGCATAGTGCTATTGATTTTAATAATGTTTGACCTCAGTAAATCATTTCACCCCACTTTAGATTTTGTGCTCAGCTGCACTGAAATGTTTTAGTTGTACTTAAATTTTTTAGGTGTACTGAAATGCGCCGCTCCCCATATACGACACTGAGCGAAGTAAACCAATTTCCAAAATATTACATTTTGTTACCGTAAATTAGTTTATTTCCCAACATTGAATTGGTTTTTATTATTATTAACACTTGCTTATTTCTCAACATTCTCTGACGTAGACGCATCATATAAAGATGGAACAACATGAGCAAGTATCCAAGTTCGTTAATATATAAACCTGCACTTCCTCATAAATGTGGTAACCATCAAATTGATCTGTTGCAGTGGCGGCTCGTGTCTTTAAGACTCGGGGAAGCAGATTTATTTTTGCATAGTTTTCCAGAATAAACAAGTAGGAATTTCAGCGCAGCAAATACATAAAAAGTTGCATTCAATTTCCAATTCTTTGACTCAGTGACTTTTCTACTCATTATGATCACCATCAATCTCAGTAATATTTAAATGATGCAAGATTACAAATTAGAATGCAAGATATTGCAAATTAGAATTTTTTTTTTAAATAAAAAGTGAAAATTTGTGATCCTGGTCACCACGAATCTATACAGTACTTTTATCTATTCAAATAGTCTAAGAGAAAAATATACCGCAGTAGATGTTCTATGGTGAAATTCAATTTTCAACACAAAACGAATTAAACCTTCGGCAAACAACGTGAAAATAATTCCTCTCCCTTACAAGGTGGGGTTAGATTTACCTGATAAAGTATTATATCTATTCTTTGTATACATATATTAAACAGAACGTGCTCACATGTTTCTTTTATTCTTTGCATCAACAAGCAATAATAATACACAAAGCATTTATTTAAAAAAATACTTTCATACCTCTTCCATAAAATCAGCTTCATATCTTTAAGATTTGGACTTGAAATAACCTCACGTTGTATGCCGAACGTTAATACTCTTGTACTATTTAAGTGAAAAGCCACTATCTTTCTTTAATCATTCCAATACTAACTTACGCACTTTCAGCACAAACAAACAAACAGACAAATCAGAAGAAACATTAAACATTAAACTCTTGAACTCAGTAATAAATCCATTACAGAAACGAAACATACAAATAACACCTTATGTTAAACTACGAATTTCATACATATTCATTCATACATACAAATAACATCCTAAGCTCAGTCACCCAAAGTATACCAGCTCCAAGTTCTGTAACAAAATAGAAACCAAACAGAGTACGCTACAAATCGTGCTGCGTCCATTCACAAATATTTCTGGGCTATTTAGCGGCCGAATAAGCGAGGAGTTTTTGATTTTCTCTACTCAGGAAGACGCAGTGAGCTGAGCAGCGTCCGCGCTACTATTCGGGAACATTCATTGCAAAGTGTTTCCGACCACCGATTGCGTGATGCTTGCAATGGAGTGAATGCACACATCATGGTACGTGCATTGAGGCAAGATCACTTTAGTGTTCTGTGTAGCATATTTCAATACGCTGCAATGAACTGAGCGTTCTGGCTTACAGTGGTACGAGATGCTTGAGGTTTTCACTCGAACGCAAGATATTCGATCGCGTTGCTGTAAAACTACTTGTAAGGCACTTTGGCTGTGAGAACTATCTCGTGTGTGAGATGAATAGTGTTTTGAGTTTCGTAAATTTTTTAATTGATGTTGGATGCTAATTCATATAAAATCAATTGATTTGCTTTGAATTTCAATATGTATTGTTAATGTATTTTTCTTGTATAGGCAATATTTAACAAGGGAAGCACTGCTTCCTTTGCGTACAACGACGAGCCGCCCCTGATCTGTTGAAATCTCAAATCTCCTACCTGACAAAAGTTTGACAATCATGAAATTGAAAGCATAACTGTTTTTGAAATTCCAGTATTCAAATTAGAAATTTATAGGACGAAGGATTCACCGCCTCTTATATGATACGTTGATACCCGCGATCATAAGCATCGTCTTAGTGTGTTCAGTGTTACAAAAACCGGAGGATTAACGTATTTTACTCAGGTTGGACTGCTCTGGGTCGTATTTTCTTAGCAGGAGATCGATGACGGCTGTTTTACAAATGACCGAAGTTACAAAATTATGCCGAAGATGGCTGGGTAAAATGTTCGTGAAAGCTCTTACAGCGACCCTATTTCAAACTTTTGATAAATGACTCCTCAAACTAACAACAAATCTGCGACTTATATTTCGATTGCATGGCTTGAAAAATCCATAGGAGCCGGAATATTCTTCACATAAACCATCGAAAAATTTCCGGCCGAATAGAATTATATCTGTATACGAATACAATGAATGCGAGAATGTCACAATGCAATGAAAATTTACGTTCTTATAAATATTTGAATTCATTCGATTTATTCTTAAAATACCTTTCATACATACTTATTAGCTAAGTCAAAATAAATGAATCAACATTTATTTCTAAGTATTTGATCCAAAGTATAACCTTCAGATAAATATACAAAAAGAATTTATGGAAACGGAAATGGAAAATTATATGATTTTTCGAAAGGCATATCTGTACAAACTTCCATTTTCAACCAACTTATCTTACATCATTTAAAAGTTAAAACACGAACATACTTAAAACAGGCTGCTATGTGATAAAAAGTATCGAGAAATTTGATCATGCTTCTTCTACTTCTGCTTTTATTTCCGGTGTACAAGTCAGGTAAAGTTTGTCGGTCATGTGAATTTTAATATGATTATTTAGTGTACTAGACTGACGAAACTGCTTTTTGCAAATAATACATTCGAAAGGTTTTTCGCCTGTATGGATTTTTAGATGATTGGTAAGTGTGCTCAGCTGTCGGAATTGCTTCCTACAATAAGTGCAATCGAATGGTTTTTCTCCGGTGTGTATTTTTAAATGGTTAGTCAAAGTACTTGACTGGCGAAAATGTTTCTCACAAACAGGGCATTTGTAGGGCTTTTCTCCCGTATGAATTTTTATGTGATTCGTCAGGGTACTTAATTGTCTAAAGCGCCTCTCACACACACTGCACTGGAACGGTTTATCCAATGTACTGTTGTTAGTAATAGCCATTGTGTTGCTTAATGCACGAGACATATGTTGACCTTCTTTCAGATTGTTTACATCGGATTTCAACACCTCGGGTGCCATTCAAATGGTTGTTGAACATGGACAGCTTTGTCTCTTTCACTTAATTTCATCAACATTTACATATTTGTATAGCACTGTCCAAAATGGAAGCAGCGTTAAATTATCTGAAATAAATAAAAATTTGGTTAGGATTTTCTGGTTAAGAAGTATGTAAAATATTTGGATACTCTAACAACGAAGTCGAAACTGACTAAACTTATATGAATAGAACGACAAGCAAACAAACAAATCTAGTTTTGTATTGTAAATACTTGTTCAAAAAATAATAAAAACAATCTTCAAAGCATAGAATTCTTATGTTGTCTATATTTATGCTTGAAGTTGCAAAATGTTGACTATAGGGCCCTAAATACGAGCAATTCTGACACGCCCGTGCGGAACCTAAATCAGAATCTACCACTTTTGAGTCCTCATAAGATAGACTTTTCGGTCTTTATTCATACTCCTTATTTCTACATTCCTAGAAAACAAACATCGTGCTGCACCAGCTTCACAATTTCATAGACAAAACCAATATCCTAATCAGAGGCGAATCATCGCTTGAGTGGTTTGATTTATATCCCATGTAAAAAAATATACACAAATTTATAAAAAAAAAACCTTATATTAAAACTTAATGGTATTCATATTTATTCGATCGAGTTTTTCGTTCTCAAATTCATATAATATAAATATTTTCTTTCTTTCTTTCATTTTTGAGTTAATACCGGGTTCGAAAACTACGCACTCCATTACATCATTCTACAAAATTTGAAAAACCTATCTGCTATTGAAGTATGTTGAAATCAAATTATGAAAAATTGATTTTTCATTCAAAATTTGCCATCACAAACTGCTTAAGCTTCCTCTTAAATGGAAATAGAAAATTTGATTTAGTTTCTTGAGTATTTATTTAAATTAGTGAGCAAAATTAAAACTTGATTGTGACCACATATACATTATGCAGCGAAAAGTAATTCTTCAATGGAAAACTGTTTGTTATATGCATAAGCAACCAGCAAGCTATGTAAATAAAAATTCCACCCTTCTTGACTTGGCAGCAAATTTCTCTATTACTAGAGTACAGAAGCTATCTTTTTTCCTAATAGACTCAAGAAGTTATTTTTCAATCGAAATAAGCAAAATATTGCTTAATCTTTGTTCTCCCTATGTAGATCTCTTAAAAGTGTGAATTCGTTTAAAAGCAGAGAAAGATCTTTGAACGTATGCAATTGTAGCTAGTATAGTGCAAATAAGTTTGGCTAAATAAAAAGGTTATCATTTGTCGTGGAGAATTTTTTTTTAAATATCCGTTCTGTAAACAACTGAAAGCTCGTTGTTTAATGCACTATATTCTCCGGAAATTGATGTAAATTTGAATATTTTGTGAATGTTTTGGATTCAAAAGCTCAAATAATTTAAATTTATCAATTGAAGAAAAACACGCAGATATATGGCCGCTTAAATTATCTACAATAGATAAGTATAAAACCCTATATTTCTGCTTTAACGCTTCATAATCTAATTGTTTTCGTGAAGATTACGGTAGACCAACCATATTAACTGTTTGTCACTCTTTCTCGAAACCAACTTTTTGGCGATATTTACAGCTTTCATTTTCTGCGAAACGCGCTTCAACAACTTTTTGGTCGCAGTTTACACAATGCTGCAAGCCCAATCTACTTCCTTTCAAATCCCGGGGAAAATCTTTAACAACATTTAGACATGTTGTGATGTCAATATTCTCACTTTGCAAAATATTAAAAATGACATCAGTTTTTCCGAACAAAGGCGCAAATACATTCAGTAGAAATATTGTTTCGAAATTTTCCAAAAATAATATGAATCTTTTTGCTGTGCACTTATCAATTCCACTCCAGACACCATCATTATTTTCTACCGTATTAGCAAAGAAATTAATTATTTGTATTCTATAATTTTCAATTGTGTTTACTAATCGAGAAGTGTAACACCATCTCGTTGGAGCGAAGGCTGAAATAGATTTCCGTAAATAGTCCTGGATTCAAAAGCTCAAAAAATGATCACCCATTATGTGTATTTGAATAAGCTCATTTTGGATGTCACTTGAAGTTCCTTTAAAAACAGTCGCGCTCACAAAATCTTCAGCTAACAGGGGATCCCATCTTTTCAAAAGATTTAGTGTTTCTACATAGTTTCCTTTTGTTTTAGGACGCTTCTGTTTTACTTTAAATATAATTTAAATGATATTTTGCTATAGTGAGAAGAAAATGTTGCAATACCATTTAAAGTTGAAAATAATATATAGCATTAGGGAACATCATTCATTCCCTGAGACAAAACTAAATTCAACACATGCGCGTCACAATGAGTAAATAATGCCGTTGGAAATGTTTGTTGCAAGCCATTTAAATGACCCGACATCACAGATGCACCATCATAAGCAGTGCTGCCATTTATTTTTTTGGAATAATGCTAGATTCAATTTTATTTAATGGTAAATAATGCTAGATCTTGTAAAATTATAATGCTAAATAATGCTTTCTTATTTAGTTGAAATAAACATGGTTTAATATGAAAACAATATGTAAATTTATATGAGTGTTGATCAATAAGTAATGATAATCGGTTATTTCCAGTTCGCATAAAATTCCAAAAAAACATTTTTTTTACTACTACACATACTCACTAAGTCAGCATGAAAAAAACATATAAATAGGCCACGTTAGGCCAAAGAATTTAAGCTGGGAATAAAATCCACTGAAGATGAACACCGCCAAGGACGTCCATCTACATCCCTCACTGAATACAACGTAAAAAAAGTCGAAGATGTCGTGTGGGCAGATCAAAGAGCGACCCTTAGTAGACATGGGTAACGCAGCGCTGCACCGCGCAATTGCGTTGAAGCACTAGCCATGATACCACTGCGCTGATACCGATTGTCGGTATCAGTAGCGCAGTAATGGTGTTTTCGCTGCCGCTTTGCAATGCCAACACCATTTGGCTTGGCGCTATGCTGCGGCGCGGCGCAAAGATATGAGTTGAGTATACTTACCTCAAGTCTGTTTGATGCAAAGCAATATACCTACGCGTACGCACGTTTGGCAAGATACCTGAATGGGTACATACTATAGCCTGGGTATTTTAGGGTATTATATATCGGAAAGTTCAAATGTGGGTTGCTCTCGTCCCATACAAGCTTTTTCAATCATTCTTTTTGAGTGAATCATAGCGTCATGGTATCAACGCAATGCTACCAGCCCCGTATGTGAGTCCGAGAAACGCAGTGAGTATCACTCATAGGCGAATGAGATCATGGTATCATAGCGCAATGGTATCAGCACAGTGCGCTGATACCACTGCTGGCGCCGGTATCAGTGTATCAGCGCCTCAAAATTTGCTGCGTTACCCATGTCTAATCCTTAGGCATGTAGCTGAGGTCACAGGGATTTTATATGGTAGTGTTCGACAAATCTTTGCCAACAAATTACATATGAAGAAGGTCTCTGCGCGTTGGGTACCGAGAATGTTAGCGGACGAGCGTGAGAAAAAACGAGTCGACATTTCAAGGATGAATCTCGAAAAGTTCCCGGCAGATCTGGAGAATTTTTTTTTCACATTTCGAGACGAGACTTGGATCCACCATTTTTATCCAGAAACCAAAATGCAATCGATGACCTGGAAGCGATCCTTTTCATCGACGCCAAAGAAATTAAAAGTGCCAAGTTCGGCAGGAAAGGTTATGGTATCCGGTTTTTAGGACGGTGAAGAAATTATTATGGTGGAATATTTGTAAAAGGAAGCCCCTATATCAGGCTTTTACTAAGCTGACCAAATAAAAATATTACGACAGGCAATGAAGGAGAAAAGACACGGCAAACTGCGAGCCGGAGTTCAGTTTCTTCAAAATAATGCACCGGCTCATAAGGCTGCAGTTGGGATGGATACAATTAAAGAAACAGGATTCGAACTGCTTGAACTCCCACCCTATTTGCCAGATCTAACTCTCAGTGGCTTCTACCTCTTTCCTCGGCTCAAACAACACCTTCGGAGTAAGAAATTGGAAGATGATAAAGATTTTTTTTCCAAGGGTATCCTTGATTTGGAAAAAAGATAAACTGAATGTATTAACTTGTTAGAAAACTAAGCTGAAAAATAAATATAACTTTTAAGTTTAATCACCTTTTCTTATATTCATTATCATAACTTATTGATCAACCCTCGTATGTATAACAAAAACAAATTTAAAAAATTAAAAAATTTAGACCTCAAAATGATTCTATATGATTACAGACATATAAGTTATATCTAAATATTTTTCTCTTGTGTAAAGCTCATATCCACTAATATTTTTCAAAACATTGTTTGGAATCTCACAATCAAAACAGCAACAATTATTTATTTTTAAGTGAAGAAAAAGTACAAGTGTCGGATAACGAAGATTTTTCTCCGACGTTATTCGTGCGATTGCTTGCATTTGAAGCCCTAACAAAACCATTGAAATATCTGACTAGAATACGCATACTTTGGTAAACTTGAACTTGTAGATGTCCGAAGCTCCTGGGAGTCTGAAGTGGATGGGACCACATCACTGATTTTTAGCGTCATCAAGATTTAATTGAACGTTACCATATTTAAAGCAATATGGATAACTGTATAGCCTTTATTTTTAGACAAACACTATCATTATTTCAAAATCAGACGACTGTCACTTCTGGTTGTCACTTTTAAGGAAATACCATGAGTGCGTTTTTGTATTTTTCATGAATTTCCGCCATCACACGAACGAAGTGAAAGCACACGAACAGAGCTATTATTGAGAAAAATTTGATGGGCGAGATAGTAAATAGATGAGTGCCAGATTATTCCGAACTGTATATTAAATGCTGAAAATAATGCTAGATGCTAACTCCGAATTTCGAATGCCGTTTTGGAAAAAATAATGCTAGATCTAGCATTCAAAATGCTAAAATGGCAGCACTGATCATAAGTTTGGGCAAGAAATGTGCCTGATATTTTGAAGTCTATGGCAATTTTAGTAACGTGCAAATATAATCCGTTCGATGTTCGATCAGCACTAACATCAAAAACCCAACAAACCTCTCCTTAACGTATCCCTCACTTTTATGCACGTTCCTCAAAACAGTTTATAGTTGGGAGCGGCATTTCACATCTGATGTTAAATCAAGCATTATTGAAACGAATTCTGTTTCATCGATCTCTGACGAAATCTTCTCGACCATCAAATCATCTATTATGTGTATTTGAATCAAACCCTGAACACGGACGGTATAACTTTCCACCATTAGCCCCTTCAATCCTCTCGCGCACAAAGCATGTTAAAGCTGCCTTTACGCCATTTCGCTCTCATTGTCAAATTGGAGGGGAACTACTTGACAATGAGCAGATAAAAAATTACTACCATCCCCTTCAATGTAAATCTTATGGGCATGTCCACTCCAATTCTACTACCTCACTGATTTGAATAAGCTCATTTTGGATGTCACTTGGAGTTCCTTCAAAAACAGTCGCGCTCACAAAATGTTCAGCTAACGGGGGATCCCATCTTTTCAAAAGATTTAGTGTTTCTATATAGTTTCCTTTTTTTCTAGGACGCTTCTCTTTCGTCATACTCTCGAAAAGGAAGCTCTTGCTTAGTTAGGAAACATACAACATCCACCAACCTTTTCAAAATTTCCCTGTTTTTCATAACTTTCTGGTTATGCAACGTATTGCTGATCATCAGTGAGTTTACGAGTCCCTCATCTACCGTTTGCTTCCCAAAGTTATGAAGAGTTATCGCAGACCGAAGATGGCTTTCAAATTTCTCATGAACATAAAAGCCGACTCAAATTGGAATATCCGGAAGTTACCCATAAGTTTTTGGTGGTGGTTTTGCCAAACAAAATGCAAGACCACCAGAAAAATTTTCGTAGCTTCACACTACCACTCAACCATTAATAAGTTTCATAGTTTGAAACTGTAAAATGACCCATATACGTTTTAGCGTATATTACAAATCCCCTCCCAGACACATTTGGAAATAGTTTTGGAAATGCAGGACAAGGGCGGCCATTTTCAACGACTATTCGTTTTTCCTGGAACGAAAATGAACCAATATGTTTTGTTTTTAAATAAAAACAAATTTCCTGTATAGATTTCATATGTTGTTTTTAGAAACACAATCGAAACTGATTTTAAACACTCAACCACTAGAAGAAGCAACTGAACTATTAAAATCTGAAATTTATTCACTTATATGCGCCACAAGTGCAGCAATCGAATACAAAAACATTGTTTTGATAAGACAAAATTTATAGGTATTTCTATATATTGTACCGAAAATTGAAAATAAACTGCATTGCGAAGCGATTAAATGGGGATCAACAAGTAAATGAGTTTTTTCTTTAATTTGTCTTTATTTAGAAAATTTATCATAAGCAATCTACGAATTAATTAATACATAAAACCATCAGAAGAAAAAAATCCCTTCCAGCGAGTTTTCTGTACACCTGTACCTATTATTTTTACCAAATTCACATAGCAAAAAAAATGCGAATTTTAAAGAGCAATGGTCACAAGCACAGATCATAAGTAATATAACGATAATTTTCAATCGTTACTGGAATGGATTCGGTTTGGGTAGCGATGGGAAACCCAACGGGAAAAGTAGTGAACCAGAATCTCTGTAAGAATTTCAAGTTAGAGATAACAACAGTTCAGCAATATTCCTAAGTTCATTTCTATTTTAATTGTAAAGTCTAGCAATGTATTTTTGTATGCTTACCCCCGAATGGATACAAAAGATGGCTGAATTAGTCCATTAATACATTTCCCTACTAAGAATAAACGTTCTATATGCATTTTTCTCATTTTGAGTCAACACCGGATTCGAAAGCTACATACTCTATTACATCTTTCTACAAAATTTGAAAAACCTATCTTTTGTGGAAGTATGTTAAAATCAAAGTTGAAAAATGCACTCTCCATATATTTCCAGCACAAATAAAAACAGAAATCATTGAATATCTCGAAAGTTACTAAAATGTAGATAGAACGTTCATGGTCAGTAGGGCAGAATGCTTTTTCCTACACTCGCATAGTATCATTTGCAGGATTGGAGAAAACGAAGAAGAAACGGCGTAGGAACGATAATCTGATTTTTCATCTACCCCTGTTCGCGTAACGTATCCTACTTTAACATAAACACTCATGAAAATGCGAATGGGTGGCATAAGAGGAATTATGAATATACGGCTGTTTCTGAGTTCAATTTCTTGCTTTCACACTTTGAAGCGAATCGATGCGCTGAATTAGCCGATGACTTGTCCGCGGCAAAAACTTAATGTGGGTGCAAACAATACGAAAAGCGCCTCAACGAAAATTAGCGAGTTCGGATGCGCAAGTTTTTCGTGATATGTTCCACTTGTCTTTAGCCTCCGATGTTTGTTGAAAATCGATGCGTTTGATTTTCCGATGACTGCGTTGAATTTGTGCTGTGATGGCAAGTAGTGAAAGAAGTGTATGGTGGAAAGCAACGATTGTCGCTTGGTCATCGGCGCATCTACCGATGACCGGACGCTTCGTCACTGATACTAATCCTTCCCCAAACAGTAAACCACGCAACGAAGATATGAACGTATAAATATAGACCAATCCAATCCAAACAATGAATTCCTAAAACAAGCCATAGTGTCTAAAATGCCTTCCAAAAGGGCAGCATCTCAACAGGCTCACTTGGGCAATAAGCAACAACTCACTTTGGCCATAAATGCAGCGCATTTAGTATACTCACATAATTATGACATAGGACCATCAGACCAAGTAAAACGGAAAGTATACCAGGCAGATCTGCTTGATTATTTATCTCTTGAGGGAATTTTTATTCCCCCAAATTTAGAGAAAATATTAAAGATTACAATAATTACTTAATTAGGAATAAATGAATACCTGATTACCAAATCAATACCTAATTATACCCTAATATCCTCATACCAGACCTTAGATGGATATTTCTTTGAGGCAATACACGTCTTTAACCTTTGAAGTATAAGAACACTCCAGGAGAACGAAAAATTGAAAAAAAACCTTCTTGAATCAATTTAAAAAAAAATAAAGGCTGGGTAATAGAAGAGAGCTGCTATTTGCATGGCTTGCATTAGGGCATCATTTAGGAGGAGCTTAGAATATTGAGGCGTTTGCTATTAAGGTTCGGACACCTGCAAAGTGTATGCCCCGAAGGTGTCAGCTGCCATCTTGCATCTCCTGCATAAATTACTGGATGCTGGTCTTATTCAATGAAAATGACATAAAAAATCCAATGCCCTTTGAGCAGGCCAACTGTCGCTGTCCAACAGTTTCTGTTGAGCTTGAGCAGTTTCCAGTTTTTGCTTGAATCGGGTGATGAAACGTCTTTTTTTCCATTCAGGTTTTAATTAAGTCTATATGGCCGCATCTAGTTTGTCAACATGTGACCATGGTACCACTTATACAGAGGCTTGTAGTTGAGAGGTGGTAGGGCATCTCAGCTATACCTAAATCCAGAAGAAAATCTATGAAAAGTGTGATGCGAAACAATTAAAGAGGCAAAAAAATTAACTGCCCTGGTAGTAGCTGTGGAGTAGAGATATTGCCCGTGTTCCATTATTACTATTTAGTACTCGCAAAAACTTCTGGCTACTTCCAACTAGTGATGGGCTCAAAAACGCCAAACAGTTTGCAAAATAACGTTTGGCTGCAAAAAACGAACGAACCGTTTTTCAAAATAGTGGCAAACAGTTTTTCTAAAACGAACCGTTTTTCTACTAGTGGTGTTCAGAAAGTAATGAATGACTTAAAAGTAATGGTTACTCAAAGTAAAGAAAAGTAATCATTACCGGAAAACGAGAGTAAAAAATTTTTTTGGACAATTTTATTTGTTGCACGAAATACTTGCAAACTGGCAGTATAAGTATCAAATTCATGAGAATAAACGAACTTCAATCTAAATTATGTAGGAAAAAATATAAGCACTATCATAGAATAATGAAGAAATAACGTAGCGGAATATTACATCAAGGTTCAAACACTGTATCCTGATAGCATAGTCCTTGTGTGAGATGTAAGGAAAACTAACTATTTAAAGGATTAACCGATATTTTAAGCAGAACAAAACGATCTTTGAAATCTCGATCTTTTTCTGCCAAGCGTATGAAATAAATTACTTAAAACGATGTTTTTTATAGATATGTTGGATGTGTTGAGTGTGTACGCAGACTTTTTCTGCCAAGCGTATATCGGTTGGAAATAATGTAAATAACTATAATTAAGAAAAAAAAACATTTACATAAATAAAAAGTAATATTTTATAATTAGAAAGATCAAAAATTGAATTTTTTTCCTATGTGTAAACTCATTCTTGACAGGCTGCATGTAGTTACTAAAGCAAGTACCAAATAAATAATTCCAAGAAATTCATCATTTCTATCCATCCTAAAGAATAATCAACATTGAATTATACAATAATAATTTGGGAAAAATATGTAAGAAACTTATTTAAGAGTTTATTGCAAAGTTGCAGATAGCGGTGTTGATGTCGGTTGTTCGATAGGAAAGCGAGTTGCGGTAATTATAAGCTTTAATTTTACTTAAGCTTCGATTTTGCTCTCAATGATTGATTTTTCTTTTTTTCATTTCAGTTTTGGAACCCAGTCAGTTCACTAACAAATTGTATGTGCTTTTTTTTCTGAAGGAAGGCATCCTTTTACGATAAAAGTCGCTTGATGAACCATTCTATCATTAAATCATCGCCTCATTAACAATGTAAAATCAGAAAGGCATAATTTTATCTCATTGCAGACATATCTTCTGATGATAATGTGAAAATTATCCACCTTAGTTGAGATTATGCTACTAACAAATTGTTTACAGCAGCAAAACACTTAGTCTAACACAGTCAGATTGCTGCGACAGGAGTTGTTTTCAATGCTACTATTCTAACCTGAACTCGATTAAAATGCAAAAATATACACTAGAATGGTCTCTTACATATTTGAATGAACATACAACATTAACAATTTAGGTTTGAGCAACAGTGAATATAGTATGCATCATTCAGCAAGGAAGTTGGGAAATACGATGAGAAAATCGAATACATAGATTCGGCGTTGATTAAGGAGACAAACACTAGGCGCGTTTTTTGGCTCTCCTTATCCATAACAGAACAATGCTAACCAGTGCAGACGCATTGGGAACAACAACTCATGACATGGATAGGGGGAGTTGTTGTTGTTTCCAATGCGTCTGCACTGGTTAGCATTGTTCTGTTCTAGATAGGGGGAGCAAAAAAACACGCCTACTATAGAGAATTTAAACCACTTAAATGCAAGTGATATGACTGCTGTGCTTACTATATTTTTCAAGACGTCACTTTCATGAATTTTTACAGACCTAAGCATAGAGATAAGTTGTTGAAACAAAAAAAAAACAACTGTATCAATTGTACCGTAGCAATATTACTTAAACAATAAATAGTTTGGCCACAACTATAGTTTCAATAAAGAAAATCAAATTAGGAAAAACCAAGCAAACAATTCGTTGCTGACAGATGTGGTTCAGATTTTTAAGTGTGAGCCTCCAGCACATGAGTTTTTGGAGTCCCCTGTATATTGCATTGGAAAAAATGCTTGGAAAGCATGACATTGAGAACATCAAATAATGTCTACTTATGACTCCATCTCAGGAGTCATGAGTAGAAAAACCTAGTAATTTGATAATGCTAGGGGTAGTGCAAATTGCCGTCACCGAAGCTTGATACGCAACATAATCATCAAGGAAAAAATGTCAATAAAAGAAGTTAACTTGCTAAGGGGTTAAATTTGGTAGTCTAAGCTGACACCACTTGCCGAGCTTCTGAAGTGTAGTTGCTTTTATACATTTGACTCAGAGAAAATACACAATTTTTCGGAGTTCGATGAGAAGGTTGGATATTGAAATGTAGGAATTGTACAGACAAGTTTACAAACATAGCTACAAATTGGACTTACAAGTTGCAGATGGACAGGAACTGTGCCACACGGGTAAGAAGGTTTGAAGCATTAAATGTCACATAGGTACTGAATATTTATAGTACCGAACACTTTTCAGGACCGTTAAAGTTATAAGACAGTCTAGCACTTACAAATTTCAACTGCATGTAGAATTAGTTTGAATATCTTTTATGATCCTCATTCAACTTTGGGGAAACAAATATAACTCTGATGCTTTTTTAATGGACATAACGTTCATTTTCTCACAAAATATACATAGCAAGTATTTATACCTTTCCGGCACTACGAAATTCCTCCCTTATAAAACTTTTAGATCTACCTACCACTAGCGGAGTTAGTAGACTTTCCCTGTAATTCATCAATCGAAGGCTACTTGACGTTTATTTCCACAGATTAAATACTCGACGGAGAGATAAAGAAGAAGTGGATAGGCGATATACATGTACCTGAATAGTTAGACAATTTTACCGATAGGTGTCTAGGTTATATGTTTGTATTTTTGTGTTTGTTTTTGGAGTTTTTTTTGTGGTTTTAACGTGCTTTTTTCTGGTGTATTTTTTGTGTGCCTTTGTGTGCTATTTTTCCTCCTGCTATCACCTTTGCGCTCCCATGTGGTTAAACTTCCCGGCTGGGGACCATCAAGTCGAATTTCACCGTGTTGCGAAACCGACACGAAACATCACATAACCTGATAGCAACTGATGAACTTTTCTAAGCGAATTTTTCACACTCTCCCGCACATATCGCATTAATTATTATTTTCACAATTCACTAGCATTGTTCCGTAGATCTCACTTTATTATCACTTCCCTCACTTTGACCAATACTTCCTAGAAGTACGGGCCATCAGGCTACGTAATCGATCTCGCTGTGACGTCATGGCGATAGGGAATTTTGACATTTCCACGAGGCAGTGCCGACATACGCCGAGATTTCACTTGCGGTTTTTTAGCTAAAATATGAAGAAAACGTTAGTTTTTTGTGCGTGGATGCGTTGTAATAAAAATATTTACTCATAACCTTCATTTTGTATCGACCAATTGTATCGCGATAGTAAATCGACTCGGAACCTCACATAACCTAACAACAACTGATAAACATTTCGTAGCGAATTTTTCCAATTATGCCGCATGCACCGCATCAATTTGTGTTTTAGCTGTTCACTAGCACTGTTCCGCATATACCACTTTGTTTTCATTTCACCCACTTTAACACAACCCGTACAATTAACATTTTCCCGCGGACGTCCCTTAAGACTACGTGTTTTTTTCGCGACATTTGTCCCGATGCTCTGACGTCATCATTCTGCATTACGGCCCGTACATCTAGAAGGCATTGGTAGAGTCTACAGCGATTGAACCAAAAGTGACCTGACCTATAGCGCGGATTAAGTGAATTTAGTCCTAAGGTGTTTACACCGACCTGACCTAAAGTTTGATCAGGTCGAATTTAGTCCTCGTCTGTACGTGACAGCTGTCATTTTGTTTAATTTTAGTTCGTACACTGTAATTATCGTTTCATTTGTCGCTCAAACGTATTTATTTAAATGATTTTGAATCAAACGAGAGGGTTGCAAGCTTAAATTCAACGAACATGTATTATTAATGGTCGTGCAGAAATCAAAGCTTGGGTCGGGTGTGTTTACAGCGATATAGTCCACGAACTAGTTTAGGTCAGGTGGCTTGAAATCGTACACTGACCTATCGCTTGGGTCGGGTATTGAGTGTTTACAGCAGGTGGACTAAATATTTTAGGTGGAATTTGTGTATAGTCCACGGACTAAGCGTCTGCTGTAAACGCTACCATTAACTTTACCCTGAGCTAAAATAAGGTCTGTTCCCGTACTACGATTAATTGCAATTAATTGCAATGAAGCGTACTAAAACGGAGTACAAAACATGGCTTCATTGCAATTAATCGCAATCAATAGGTATGTTCCCGTACTACGATTAATTGCAATTAATTGCAATGAAGCGTACTAAAACGGACTAAAAAAACTCTGTTTTAGTACGTTTCATTGCAATTAATTGCAATTAATCGTAGTACGGGAACAGACCTAATTGTAGTACGGGAACATACTATTTTCTGGTCTATGTACTCAAAGTTTTTCCTTAGATTAACCTGCTTTATGTCACATTTTTGCAGAGCTGTTGCTGGTTCCTTGCAAGTTAAACGATCTAGACTCTAAGGTCAATGTTATGTTCGCAAACCGTCTAGTGATCGCTGATGTCGTCATAAATATTATTGTGGATGTTATGAAAATATTCTACTGTGTTCTGTTATCAAGCGGATTACGTTGAAACCACAGAATCGTTTAAGTTGAACATGACTCTACCGCGGGTTTTATTTTTACTGAATTCAGTGTAACGAAATTGGTATGAGATTCTCTTAATAACTTAAAGGGTGACATTTAGAAATGTGTAACAAAAATGTCTTAAATCTGCTATATTTTGTAAAAGCAAAATCGGATTTTCAGTTCATTCATAGTTTCGATTTTTCGTTAAACGATGTGGAAGTGGATAGAATAGTACGAAATCGTGAATAGTATACAATAGTATATAGCACAACAAATCATTCTTGTGCTGCTATCATTCTCATTTGCACGCCGTTTTTGGACGTAAGGTCAGCGTTTCTTATTGCGTACTCAGTGAAATCTAGACTCGTCGATATTTTTATCTACCAACCAATGTGTCAATAAATACCAAAGCTTAATCTAAGCTGCAATCGCTAAGACCTCAGGTCTTATGTATATTTGAAAAAAGAAAGTTTTCATGTATACATAAATGTCGCGATGGCGTTAAGGACATACTTGTCCATATCTCTTCTTTTTGCGTGTTTTGCTCCAAAAGACTATGATTTCATGTGACGGAAGTCAATAACTGGCTTCCTAAAACTTTCTCTTTAAAGATTATTAGTCCAATCAAACTAATTGTATTGAAGCTAAGGATCCAAATAGCAATCACATATGCAGCTGTTTCTCACAGCCTCTCCTGCTAAAATGAGATTAGAATGACTAATTTTTCAGATAAAAATCAAGTGAATATATGAAATGGGAAAAGATCCAAAATCACTTGGGGGAATACTTCCGATAACTCCGCTGTCGTAAAATTCAAATTGGAGTAACAACAATCGAAAATGCCTTAACTTTTTCCAAAATATCTAAACCTTTTCTAAAGTTACTAACCCTTATACAAAATACATATAAACTTTACACAAAAAACCTAAAATAATGTATAAAATAAATTGTTACGCAAACTCTCGTATACCCAAACTAATTATTTTGCAAGAATTATTCGTGTAAAATATGCGCGATAATTTTTAGAAATTGCCTGAAAGCAGAAATCATTCAAACGGAGTAGACGAGCTGAAAAACATTGATTTACGGGGTCCATTTATTCTATAATTCTTTCGGACGAAAGCTATAAGCGTCGGACACAATGATCCATTCCATAATAAGCGTGAAAGTTGGCCGCATAGAAAATGTACGAGACTGAACACATAAGGCTGGAATGGAATGGAAAGGACCAGTTGGCCAACTTTCAACTTTTCTGGATTAGAAAACGTTTTTTTTTCTTCTAGGTATAGTGTTTTAGTGTAAGTGTAATTAATATTAGATGGTTTCATGCTTCAGTTTGACGTGAAATTAAAAATTATTTTTGAAAACTATCGAAGATTAGTTTTTGAATTGAAATGAAACAGCTCTTTCATTCATAAAGTAATCCTTGAACTGATCACGTAAGTTGAAAGCACGACGAGCAGCATTGTTTCACCCCAATCGCACTGACGCAAGTGGCTCTGCTTCATTTCGCCAATGACCGGGAACCACTTCGTGTGTTGCGTCTTCCCAATCACTGTATTGTGCTGGTGCTTGTTTCTGCTGATCATCATTAAGAATAATGAAATTGTGAAGGGCAAAGCAGCTAAGACGACTTTTTCCGCATTATGCGGTTGGAGAACTATAGTATTTGTAAAAAGTCTCCACCGGGCAATGAGAATATCGAAAGAATTGTCAATTAATCGACGAGCGCGACTTAGGCGATGCGTCACAAACAAAGTAGTTCAGGAACTTTCTACCACTATTTGGCAAACAATCTGCATCAAGTAGTGGAAGCTCACCGGATAGTAGTTTGCGGTCAAATGTTGTGGCTCTGATAATTCCTAAAAAATTCGAATTTTGAGAATCCAGCAAATATTAAACATATTATTGTCTAACTATACCTCCATCGCTCTGGCTTCCAAACGCTCCGACACTGACATCTGTGAAAACGTATGATGAAGTCGCAAACCGTCATAAGAACGATGCTATGAAATTTCTTATAATTGTAAAATTGTGCTCTGCTATTGACTAGTGCTTCAATTTGGATATGTTTTCCGTCTAAAGACCCTATGCAGTGCGACATATCGATCATGGAAAATTTTAGCGGAATCCTTATATTCCTTCATGTTAGATTGACTATCATAAATGGGTGACAGGGTTTACCAAATTATCTCGCATGCTTCAATAATAATTGCTCTAACTGTTGATTTGCCAAGGTGAAAACTTCATGACAAATACTTGAAGCTGATACCTTGCGATAAATATCTAGGAAAATATAACACATGGAAATATTTTCAAAAATCCAAATATATATAATATCGAAAGAGTAATTGCAAGCATGCACTCAACATCGATACATGACCTAATTGACTTTTTTATCAAGTCTTTGCGAATTGTTCATAAAAAAAGCAGTAAATTGTATGTAGTGTTTGTCATAAGATATTTATTTATTATATATTGTCTAAACCAACTGATACAAATCCAATTAAAGACTAGACAAGGAACAAACTTATATATATATATATATATATATATATATATATATATATATATATATATATATATATATATATATATATATATATATATATATATATAAAAAAGAAAAAGAAAAGAGACTATAAATTAAAATCAAAACTAAACAAAGTATGAAAAAGCGGTAAGATCTAATCAATATTCAACACAAATATGAAATCAAAAAATTCAGAAAATTAGTTCATTTCATAAGATAAAACGCATGCTCTTAACTTATTTTTAAAAGTGCTAAAAGAAGGCGGAAGAGGACCAATATTCAAACAATTATGCTGCTTAGGCAAGCGTAAAAGTGGAGAGTAAAAATATACGTAAGTGCGAGCATAAGGTACGTTGAGGGTAAATGAAGACGGGTCACGAGGGTAAATGAAAACGGGTCACGAACAGAAAACTGCGCTCTGGGGATATATGTAATAGAACCAGTAATCATTTTGTAAACGAGACATTCATCGAAATACATTCTGCGTTTATAAAGAGAAACAAAGTTGTGTTCAGCAATTTAAAAGAGAAAAGTTTAGCAATCGTTTGAAATACAAGAGTATAAAAATTCTTATTGTTAAAGATGATATTAAAGATGAAATTTAAGTGCCTTAAATTTAGAGAATTTCTTTCAAAATGATGTTTGAATTAAAGAGGTGTGTTGGATAAATAATTATAACATAACTTATTATCCATTTGAATTTTCCTATATAATTGATTATCTATTGCAGTTCTTATTAATCTTCCGAGTACACACCTATTTTTTCGATCATCGAGAACAATTGGGGTCAAATTGACCCCAACCACTTTTGAACATCTATAGAATCGCCGCCACTGAAGATTTTCATTTGAAAAAATTTGTGGATGTAGATTGAGGCCTCTTTTAGTAGCTCTCATGCATAAGAAGTGCCTTAAATGTCCTTAACATACCTAAAAAAATTCGCGAAAGAAACAGTTTTATCGATAATCAGCTGTTTTACAAAAAAAATCGTAACGTTGTCAATTTTCAATATTTTTGGCTAAAAATTTAGGGGGATACACTCAAGGTATGACAAAATCATAAAAAAAATTAACCCTATAGTGACCCTTGAAAAAAAGTATTTATTTTGCATATTTATGGTGGCGATTGTGAGGATTATAAAATTTGCACATTTAAAAAAAAATCATAACTTTGTCAGTTTTTAATATTTTGAGCTAAAAATGTATATGGATACTCCCCAGACATAGAAGAATAATAAAAAATTTTTAGCCCTTTATAAAGGGTTGCAAAAAAAGGTGTAATCATCTGAATAATCAGATTCTGATTGCTCCGAGACATGGTCGTCTTCGGAGGAATCACTGTCGCCAAAATTGCTATCATTGTCTTCAGCTAACAAATTATTGCGTGCACTAGCATGCAGATTATACGTCATATTGCTAAAAACAAAAAATAAAAGCACTTGCAAATTTATAGTTTTGGCTTTTTTAAATCAATCTATCGATTTATTAAGTAAAAAAAATAGATTTTTACCTCAAAATTGACGTCGAGTACATATGGGGTCTATTTGACCCCTTAATCTGCTTCAAAGGCTTCTCAACGACGACTGACGACTTGGGACTGTATGCGAACGGTGTAAGACACAGAAATACACTAAGGGGCCTATAGTACCCCCCTTTTCCCGCAGGCCTAACGCTGCGATCGGCCAAAAAGGTCACTGGGGTCAATTTGACCCCTTGTGTTCTCGGAGGGTTAAACATAGAATATTAACACTACTTTTAAAATTTTATTTACATTATATATTGAACTGAAAATCATAATTTAAAATTCAATCATTTTACTTTTCAGGTTATCTTATCAAAATGGAATTATATAACGAAACTACTGCACTTTCAAGTCACACAATTGATGCAGAGTCTAGTTTAAATGTTGATATGATTATTGAGCAACCCATCGATGGATTAACGAATGATTGTGTGGCCACAAATACGGTTACAAAAAATGTCAGTGAAACTTTTAGTTGGCTCTCGAATATATACGCAACTATAAGGGTGAATATCGGAACGGATCAGTCGGAAGAATCGATTTTGAGAGTGTTCAGAAACTTTATCATGTAAGTAACACATTTCCGTTATATACTGTAGAGAAACTCATTATTGCCAGTTAAGCATATAACCATATAGAAGAATGATATATTTGGTGCTATTATCCAGCTTAAAACTAGCAAGGGCCCTGCATCAAACTTCTTCCTCGTACTTTTCTCTTCAGGTGTGTAGAAATACGGACCTAGCTCTTTCGCATTATAATTAGTAATCAATTATTTAAAATTAATCGTTAACTTTGAAATATGTGTTGCATTAAATCCAACATAAAGTGTGGAATAACCATCTGTGGAAAAAGAAAGGTGCTGTAAAGATGTACTGTAACACAGACAATGAACAACTTGTGAATCCTAACCTACACTGAAAGTTGATCAAATAACACTGTAATAATTATAATCAGGACTTAGTTGCCTGAAATATATCGTTGAGTACATGATACAATGAGAACAAGGTAATCCATTGCGCATGTCTATCACTATCCCATTCTCGCGCTGGTGACAACTGTGAGTGATTTGCCTTTAAGCCAATGTAAAATTGGGCAACTTCAAGGAGGCCGTTTGGGGTGTTAATGGAGCTATATTTTGATTTTGATGATTGGGTTTGAATGGTTAGTCTGTGCTTTTAAATGCCCTAGAAAATCTTACGGAAAAAGCTATTGTACAAAGCACAATAATGAAAAACTCAACAGCTTATTTTTCCCAAGAAAATGTTGAATGCACTCACTTCAACGAATCATTTATGGGCCATTTAAATAAGCGTCCATGCGTCCACGCGTCCTAGCGTGTTTTGCTTACACGAGTCAATTTGATTTTGTTTATATAGGCGGACCTAAAGCGAAGGAGGTGGAGTATGCTGATTCATGTACAATAGATTTTATAATGATTTCTTTCGCTCAGCGGCATGTGTGGATGATTCGTTGATGATCATTTAAATATGTTTTGTGGATGATTATTTTATTATATGATGATGTGGATAATATTTTTTTTTGCATCCTTAATAATAATATCTAGACACAAACAATTTTTATGAAGGTATATATAGTCATATGCATAAATATATACAATTGTCTGCTACCAATTTATTTGTTTGGAAGGAAGAGAAAAAATGGGGAAAAATTGAGGAATGGGAATTAGTAATGTTTTCAAATTGATCACGACGATGTTTTCAAATATTATTGCAAGCGTGTAATATCCATCCTTTTATCAATCCATCCATCCACTTATCATCTCGAAATAACAAAGAGCGAAAGTAAAACAATTAAGTCAATGGTATATCAATCACCGTATCCGACCACTTTCGCATTAGCCCCGCCTTCAAAAAACTGGATTTGCTCGCATGGACGCGTGGACGCATGGACGCTTATCTAAATGGCCCATTAGAGTGTTTTTATGGGTACGATGCTAGTTGTATGTACGTGCGATGTTGGGTTGCAGATTAATGCAGCTCAATAAGGTAATAGATGCAAATGTGCATTGGAAAATTATGATTTGATTGATAGATCATAATTTTGTTAATTGCGGTTGTTGGTAAGCTGCGTTTTGAAAATATCGGAACAGTTTGAAACAATGTAGGTATTTTGTTATTAGCATTGCACATTTGGGAAATGCTTTATTGAAAAAATTAAAAAAGTTGATGTTAAGATGAGGATTCTTGTGTGCCAGGTAGGGTAATACATGTAAATATGGATTGAGAAATAATGCTTCATTGACATATAATGTATGTGCGTACGCATATAAGACAACGCCAATGAGCTAATTGTGGATATAAGGTTGTTAAATTATGCGCAAAGTGCATACATATGATATAATTGTTGTATAATAATTGTGTTGATTGACGTTATTTGTGAGGTTCATTTTGAAGATATCGGTACAGTTTGAAAATATATTTGTACTGTGTTATTAACACCGCACAGCATTGAAATGCTTTATTAACATAGAAATAAGCATTCGAATGGCCACCGAAAGGGGATTGATAGTGAGGGAAAAAATTAATAAAGTTGATGTTAATATGGGGATTCTTCCACCCCGGTAGGGTAATACATGTAAATATGGATTGAAAAATTATGCTTCAGATATATATGTATGTGCGTATGCATATAAGACAATGCAAATGAGCTAATTGAGGATTTAAGGTTGTTGAATTATGCGCAAGTGCATACATATGATTTAATTTTTGTATAGTAATTCTGTTGATTGAGGTTTTTTTATGAGGTGAATTTTGAAGATATCGGTACAGTTCGACAATAGATTTGACTTGTGTTATTAACACCGCACAGTATGGAAATGCTTTGTTGACATATAAATAAGCATTTTAATGGCCACCGAAAGGGAGTTGATAGTGAAACATAAATTTGATTTTAACAAGGGGATTTATGTAACCGGAGAGAGACATAGATGTTAATATGCATTTATAAATTATGCTGCAGTGAAATATATGTGTATGTGCGTATGCATATAAGACAATGCCGATGAGCTGATTGAAAATTTAGATTTTTTGAAATATGTGCAAAGTGTATACATATGATTTAATTGATGTATACCAATTATATTGATTCAGGTTTTTGTTGAGGTGCATTTTCAAGATATCGCCACAGTTTAAAAATATATTTGTATTGTGTTATTAGCACCGTACAGTCTGGAAATGCTTTATTGACATGGAAATAAGAATTTTAATGGCCTGGGTTGGGTAAAGTTGAACTTACCGTATTTTCATGAACGATTTCCTTGCAATTAAGCACAAATGTTCCATAAACTAAAGCAATTTAGTATGACCCCAAAGAAACATGTTGATAGACTTTTATCAAATTTGTTCACATTATAGATGTACAGTAAATTTTAACAGAAGAAAATTCATAGATTTTCATTGTATTAATCGGAAAAGCTGATTCCTTAGTAACCTCAGCTTGTTATTTGATGTTTGCAAATGTGTGGAATCCTATCATATCGAATCATTGGGTAAAATTATTTTTCGCGCAGAAAAATGCGTTTTCGTCCTGGCGTTAACATTTTTTCGGTTAAAAGAAAATACTTACCTATTGAAAATAAATCACTTCATCTTACACTTTTTTTGTATTCATTTTTATTACAACAAAATACGATATCTGACTCAAAACGCGGCCGAAATTTATTTTGGTCTTAGAAAACAATAATGGCGTACGAAAGAATGTATGTATTGAAAATGTTGTCGAGTTGTCGAATGAATATGAGAACGTGTCTTTGTTTGCTATACAGTTTAAAACGAGAACAGATCTCTTCAATTCAAGTAATAATAAAAAAATGTTTCTTTCATTCACAAGTTTGCAGGTAAATAGGTTATCGCATTAGCAAATAAACAAGTAAATGCTTTGTTGAATTCGCGAACATATATTCCGCTGACTGTTGCCAAACAAATCAAATATTAAAAATCTATATTATTGGCAACATTAATTTCTGCGCCAATGATCCAATTTCCACCGGTGGGCATTCAAATGCGTATTTCTATGTCAATAAAGCATTTCCATACTGTGCGGTATTAATAACACAAGTCAAATCTATTTTCAAACTGTGGCGATATATTGAAAATACACCTCACAAATCACATCAATCAACATAATGATTATACATCAATTAAATCATATGAATTCACTTTGCGCATAATTCAACAAACCTAAATATTCAATTAGCTCATCGGCATTGTCTTGTATGCACACAAACATACACATATATCTCACTGAAGCATAATTTCTCAATGCATATTTACATCTATGACCATCTCCGGTTGCATAAATCCGCATCTTAATATCAAATTTATTATTTTATCGCTCACTATCAATTCCCTTTCGGTGGCCATTAAAATGTTTATTTCTATGTCAATAAAGCATTTCCATACTGTACGGTGTTAATAACACAATACAAATATACTTTTAAACTGTACCGATATCTTGAAAATGCACCTCACCAATAACCTTAATCAACATAATTGTTATACATAAATTAAATTATATGTATACACTTTACGCATATTTCAAAAAATTTAAATTTTCAATCAGCTCATCGGCATTGTCTTATATGCATACGCACATACACATATACCTCACTGCAGCATTATTTCTCAATCCATATTTACATCTATTACCCTACCGGACACACAAGAATCCCCATCTTAACATCAACTTTTTTAATTTTTTCAATAAAGCATTTCCCAAATGTGCAATGTTAATAACAAAATACCTACATTGTTTCAAACTGTTCCGATATTTTCAAAACGCAGCTTACCAACAACCGCAATTAACAAAATTATTATCTATCAATCACATCATAATTTTCCAATGCACATTTGCATCTATTACCCTATATATTTATTTTCTGCTCGTGTAAAGCGATTTTTTCAAACTTTAATTTAATTTGTAGGCTAATGTTCACAAACAATATATACGACTGTGGAGTGATGAATTGACTCTCCTAAGCTTCGGTCGTCTGTAACAAAAAAAAAGTTGAAGTGAAAAGTTAAAGAAGTCGTATTTTACATAATATGCACACATTCCGCACCACCGCACGAGGTAGTGTACTTGGCGCATTTATTTAACGTGGTTTTCCCAGTAGGCATACTCCACGATCTATTGTGATTAACTTTTATTAGACAGCATTCTATTGATTGAAAAAATGGTAATTTTGGTATTTATTAAAGTGGAACGGATTATTGTTAATTTCGGAGAAATTTTAATCGGACTGATAATCTTCAAATGTTACTTCAACTATAATGTCTTCATCTTCTTGCTAGATTTCTATAGATTACTTTAAGAAGAAAGATGCATCAGTTGTCTCCTCATTGATACCATAAGAATCCTCATCTGTTGTATTTAACTTAACGTTGAAGCAAGACTGGCCTTGACAATTGGTAAATACCAGTGAACAAAATAATCAAATTTATTTACAGCTACAATTTTTACTATAACCCATCTTGCAATTACAAAAAATAGTGTTAAGAAGCTTTTCTGGAGCACCAAACTGTTGTTTATTAATTTCCAACCTCAACCTTCCGGGTCCAGTTGATTGCCTAGCCACACTTGTACTTGACAATATATGCGATATAAGTGTTGATAAGCAGAGCTAGATGTTGGAGGAAGACAAGATAGTTGTATTATTTTATTGTTCCGAGTATTTTTTACAAAACTTAAATATCTAAACTTGTCAACACAATCAAATTTTTTTGGAGCTCCATATATAGCTAGAATAAAACGAATCCTATTTGTGATGATGACTTGTGGAGACGAGTCAATCTTTTTAAATACATCTGCACATTCACATAAATCATTACGTTTTGCCAACAATTTAAATACTGTTGTTTTACAAGTTTTGAAAATTTGCTGATGTATGTAGTAACGCAGTCAGTTATTGCATTTTAAAATAAAAATATGTCTTAGTAATACGCATACAAAAATGTCTTAGTAATGCTCATGCGTTAAAATAATAATACAGGGTCTATAGGTATCTTCTCATCATTAAAAGAGGAGTTAAAAGAGGAAGTACTTTGTTAGCGCGTTTTAATTTAATATTATTAAATGTTTGGCCAGTCATTTGTAGTCATAGAAGCGATTCCAACTTCACGAGCATTATGACAATTAATTTTATTATAACCGACGACTCTACTGGCAATTGACATGATTTTTTTAATAGCAGGGGAAGAATTATGTGATAAAAAACACCCCAGAAGTTCTTTTTAAAGTCTCAATATGTCTCTTTGTACGTGAATCCCTAGCATCTATATACTGATCTGTTGTGTCCATTCTAACATTAGCGAAATCTTTCATTCCTTGACATATAGTATTCGTAGCATGCATGCCATGAATCCATTTATTTATGACACTCTTTTGCGTACTTCTCCCTCGAGCAACACCTCCATATGTCTTCATTGATTGCTCAATCCCCATATCCGTCGAAATTACACAATTTGATTTATCAGAATGTCTAACAATGAAAAATCCTTGATACATTTTTGGTAAACACTAGGATGAATGAAGTTCTCTAATTGCAGCATATCTTGCAGATATACACTCGGTTACAAAAGTCTACTTACACTCGAAAAATCTTTCATATTACACATAACTGAACAAAAAAATTAATTTAAATTTAGTTTATTTTAATGATTCTTTTTTGTATAAACATATTGTGAAAGAAAATTTTAAAATTATTAAGTATGTATACAGAAATTTAAGAAATATAAAAAATTATGCCACAGTAGTTTACATTAGTGATGGGGAATTTCGTTACTTTTGAGTAATGATAACGAATCATTACTTTCAAAGGTAGTACTCATTACTTTTATATCGTTACTCATTACTATTACTACTATCTGCAAGGACAACTCGGAAAAATGTGTACCCTTACGACAACAACGGAAAATGTGTACTCTTACGAGCATGATGTTCTTGAAAAATTTAAAAAAAACATTCATTACTAAGAACACAATTTTGTTTTTAAGAATATAAAAAAAAATCACTCTTGACAAATAACAATAGAAAAAGCACTTAATGCCAAGCTAAATGAAAATTGAAATATTTTTTATTCGAATTTAAAATAAACCATAACCCGCAAATTTTTTGGTTTTAGTCTACTGCGCCTGCCCGATATAACCTGGCCTGTTTTCGGAAATATTCTCTCATTGGGAACAGAAGTTGCTGGTACTCCTAAATATATTTTCGCGAACTTTCCTAATCTTGGATAAATTTGTGGCCTTGTTTTCCACCATGTTAGAGGATTTTGATTCCTCAGAATGTTGGACTCTTCACCGAATGGTAATATTTAAATGAGGGTCCCGGATGTTGGAGTTGAACTGGCACATGTAGCTATTGTTTCGAATGCAGCCCACAATCCAATCTCCTCATCAGGTCTAGCTGTTGTGCTTGGGATTGAACTGGCTATAGATTCTTCAATCCCAAGATCATTACTTGAACTTTGAATGACATCAACTGAAACTTGCATGTTAGTTTGTTCAGTTTCTTCCTTCAGTCGTCCTTCACTCTCACTATAGTCAAAGCTGATTCATCGCTGAACTCATCCTTTTTGAAACGCGGGTTTAAGTACGTTGATTTGGTAAAATTGGAGTGGCACTATATCTTTCGGAATTTTTCATTCATGGCAAACAATAAGTCCTCGAGCAATGTAATCGAATCAAAACTTTTCAAAGATAGTTTTGTTCTGTTTAAAATATCGGTTAATCCTTTAGATAGTTTTCCTTACATCTCACACAAGGACTATGCTATCAGTATACAGTGTTTGAACCTTGATGTAATATTCTGCTAAGTTATTTCTTCATTATTCTATGATAGTTCTTATATTTTTTCCTACATAATTTAGATTGAATTTCGTTTACTCTCATGAATTTGATACTTATACTGCCAGTTTGCAAGTATTTCGTGCATCAAATAGAATTGTTTAAAAAAATTTTTTTTTATACGAATATAGCTTTCTTACAGTTCCAGGATCAACATTTCAGTGCTGATATATTCATTAGTAATCGTTATAATTGCTGATCATATTCTTTCTCATAATAAACTAAAAAGCCACCAAACATCCAGCACTCGAATCGTTACTTATTTCACTCCTAAATGTAACGAAAAGTTATCATTACTTTGTAAATCGATCACGAATTCGCAAGTAACGAAATGGTCAGCATTCAAAATCGTTACTCATTTCATTCCTCAATGTAACGAAAAGTAACCATTACTTTGTCAAGCTTGTTTATGTATTTATTTATTTTTTTATTTATTTACATATTCAACAGATAAAAATCCAATAACTGAATATAGAAACATATAATATATACAAAGAATCTACTAATGAAGGAATGTAAAATAGAAATGCACAAAATAATAATAATAAAAAGAACAAATATCATAAACAAAGTCAAACTGAAAAAGAATAAATTCAAAATTAAGAAAAATAAGAAAAAAAAACTACATTGAGCTGGTAGTAAGCAAAACATTGTTGCAAAATAACAGAACAAATCCAATTATGAAATAGACAAAGAAAAAGAGAAAAATAAAAAATGTAAGCATATATATAGAACAAACAGAATATCGAAAGCCAATTAAAAAAATCAAAATTAAAATTCATGTATCACATGAGCAAGGAAAAAAGATAAAAACGTATTAAATAGAAAATGTAACGACTTTATCCTTAAATATGGTTTTGAAACGTGACAAGGTCGGTGGCAGAGAACCTAGTCCGAGTGCATTATGCTGCCTAGGTATACGCAACAGCGGTGAAAAGTAGTACGTGTCAGTCACCGCAAAAGTAACGTTAAACGTTAACGTGGATCTATTTGACCGTTCCGTAACACGAACGGAAATCTGGTTGCAGAGGTCAGATGGGACAAGTTGACGGTGCAGTTTGAACAGAAGGCATTCATCGAGAAAAAGTCTGCGAGATTTCAGGGATGGTATTTGCAGCAAGGTAAGTCTCGCACTATACCCACAGTAAGCAAAATTCAATTTGTAAAGAAGAGAGCGGGTTGACCTGCGTTGTACAGATTCAACCGCATCAATCAAATATTGAAAATGTGGACACCAAATTTGACAACAGTATTCAAGGATACTGCGGACAAAGGAGACAAACAAGTGTACACAAGTAGACATATCTGTAAAATATTTAGAAGATCTCAGTATAAAACCCGAAAGTCTGGACGCTTTGGAGGTTATGTGCAAGGTATGTTTATCAAATAAAAGTTTAGAGTCAAAAATTACTCCGAGGCCTTTAAAATTTAAAACGACTTCGAGAGAGGCTCCAGAAACGTAGTAAGAAAATACTAGTGGGTAAGTTTTACGCGTGAATGACATTTGGCGACATTTTAAAACATTCAAAGTAAGATGATTTGCATTACACCAGTTGATAAGAGTGAGCAGGTCATACTGAAGCTGTAAGCAGTCTTCGACTGTATCGATTACTCTGAATATTTTTAGACCGTCTGCGTATAGAAGAGAAAAAGAGTTTAGCAGTCTCGGGAGATCATTAATGAAAATTAAGAATAATAAGGGGCCAAGGATCGAACCCTGTGGAACACCTGAGGAGGGATAGAAGGGAGTAGACGAACAGGAGTTCACCATAACAACACAAGGACGTTCATGAATTTAGGTAGAAAACCAGGAAAGCAGCGGACCATAGAAACCATATTTGTCTAATTTCAACAGAAGAAGCTCATGGTTAACAGAGTCAAACGCCTTGGAGAAATCTGTGTAAAGAACATCCACCTGTCTTTGCTGATCAAGCAACAGTGTTGGTGAACCATAGCAAATTAGTAACAGTAGATTTGCCTTTGACAAATCCATGTTGCTCGGTGGCGAGGAAAGGCACAAATAGAGGATAAACTCTGTTGTAGACAACTCTTTCAAGTAGTTTACTGAAGCAAGGCAAAAGCGATATAGGGCGGTAATTCGAGATGCAAGCAGGGTCACCGGTTTTAAGTATAAGGAAAATATTGGCAGATTTCCATAAGAAAGGAAAAACGCCAGTTGCGATGCTGAGGTTAAATATAATCGACCAGGGTACACAAAGTGAAGAAGATAGTGACTTGGCTAGTATGTTAGGAATACCGTCAGCACCACAACTAGAGCTAGAATCGAGACAACTCATTAAGTTGTCAACTTCTAAAGGGTTTGTATGGAAAGAAGAGAGCGCTTTCAGGCTATCACGATACGACGAAGGAGTTAAAAAAGAAACATGTGAGGAGAAAGAGAGTTTTGCGGGGTTGAAAACGACGAAAAAAAACGAGCAAAGAAGGGTTTAGAAGTGGTGGCGAATGCAACTTTTTCGGGACGTTGTAAAGGATCCACTCTCGAACGACTAAAGCAGTGTGCTTTGGGGCGCTATCTTGTTGAAATATCCAGGTCGTCCGAGTCTTAAGCGCTCAAAAGATGGTCTCAGGTTAACACGCAGTATGTTGAGGTATTGGTGACGGTCCATTATGGCCTTAATGACATGAATATTTCGTACACCAGCTGCTGCCATCCCACCCCAAACCATTACGTTACCTCCTCCATGTTTAACAGTTGGGATAACATTCTCTTCTTGCATCTCTGCATTTACTTTTCGCCAAACTTTTCCACGGCCATCACATCTTAATATGTTGAAGCGATTTTTATCCGTAAAAAACACTGTTTTCCAAAAGCTGTGGTCCTTATCTTGGTATTTTTTCGCGAACTCCAATCGTTTTATTCGGTTTGCCTCAGAAATAAATGGTTTCTTTCTCAGCATGCGTCCGTGAAATCCTGCGGATCTCAAAGTCCTAGGAATAGTTTCTGGATGCACTGCTTTTCCCCAATTTATTTTCAATACATATTTGGTGCACTTACTTTCGGATTTTTCTCAACTTTTCGTAGTACTGTTCTGACGTGTCACGGTCATTCAAGATATTGGGACGACCAGATCGAGCTTTACTTTTCAAACTGCCAGTTAAATTAAAGTTTTTTTTATTATTGTTTGTACAGTAGCCCGGATTTGTTCACTATTTTTGCTATTTCGCCCAGCGATTTATCCTCTTGCTTTAATTTTATCACTAGATTTCGTATTTCGAACGAAGCCTCTTTTCGAGCAGCCATTTCACCGATTTTTTTATTTAAATATTGTAATTGCACCAAGTCACAATGCAAACTGAAACAATAGCAATGACTAACCATTAAAACGTTCCGCAGAATCGGAATAATGATGCTAGAGAACCGTTATTCCTCGAAATGTACTTGCTGTATGTAGACTTTAGTGGCATACATTTCAAGGTTTTTTTGATTTTCTCGTATCAATTTTTTAGAAACATTATTTCGTTGCGTAATATTTATTAACGTGCTAGAACCTTTGGAATAATGCATATTTTAAATTATTAATATTCGTAGTTTTGGAAATATTGATGATTTTCCAGGCGTATGTAGTCTTTTGTGGCTGAGTGTAAGTACGCAGATTTAGCATAAGGAAAATGTTGCGACGCGTGGAAATAAGGAAGCATTTCTTTAACGCTACTCAAATGACCTTGCCAATGTTTCATATGTCCAGCTCTTATAAACTCCTTTGCAATTGATACCATATGAAAATATTGTATCCATAGTTTTGCTGTAGGTCCTCGTTCTTCATATTCCTTTAGCTTTTGATTGAACTGATAAAGTAATGCTTAAGTTATTTCATCACCATTTTCTATATCATTATATGAAATAGTTTTATGAAATTTTATTTATAAGCACGTCTGTTGACTGCAAAGAAACATTCAATACTAAAAGAAAGAGGCATACGACATAGGCAGGTATAAGACGGAATCATATAATTTGTACGTATTTTACTGTGTGAGTCACACAAACCAATCTCTCATATTTTTACTTACATTGAACGTCTGACGATGTATACAGGCCGTGTAAGAGTGCATATTCGTATTATTGATGTTTAAAATCGCTATATCTCAGGAATGGTGATTCGTAAGAAAAAAGGACCCGAACAATTTTTGTAGAGCATTGCATGATCTACAAAAATGGTCTTATCTATTTTTACGATAACATTTACCGTTTACGAGACAAATGCGAAAACCAGAATTTTGTACCTTTGACTTTGAATAAAATTTTTTGTAGACGGGAACGGTGGGGACTTTTGATGTTTTATTTATAATAGTGTATTTAAGACCTATACCAATTTTCAGCTCTATGCGAGTTTTTGCAAAGTTACAACTTTTTTTTTTGGTTTACTTTGACTGGATTACTGTGGTTTAACTCAGGTGCTTATTAAAAGCCAGATTACTCAAAGCCAGATCATGGGTGGATTTCAACCATAGGATAAATACGATAGCTGTCGAGGGTTCACCCACTGGCTACTCAAGGTTTACAATGATTTTCTACTAGCTTCAACTCCCAGACCCAACTAGCGTTATTTTGGGAAAACTGTTAACTCTAGTTAATTATATTTACAATCGAATGGTTTTATGCAGGGCTGTGGAGTCGTACTCGTGTCCTTGTACATTTATAAATATATAGGGCCACGACTCCGACTCCACAGCCCTGGTTTTATGTTCGAAAACTTTAACTTCTTTGGCATTTCAACTTAATTTGCACTCTACTGCATATGGTTTTTCTCTGGTATGAGAAAGAGGTTTCTTTCTTATAAGACGATATTAACCTATCATCATGTATAAGATAAGTTGTACATCCAGTGTCTAAAATTTTAGTCTGTAGATTCGATCATTCTATTAGTATTTATTTATCGTACTGCTTTTAATGCATCTCGCGCAGTCTTAGCATCGTCTCATGTTTCTTTTCCTTATTGTATTCTAATTAGTATAGCCTAGCACTGATTTTTTTCTTCTAAAATCCATAACATCTATACTTATCTCTTCTTATAGAAAAATTCGTGATGATATGCCAAACTGTATTCGACTGCCAAACAGATGTTACATATTGTCCAGAAATATAACAAAGATGTTAATGCTGTTCAAAAGTTTGAGCAATGATTTCGCAGATGTAAGTATGTTAAGTTTATTTATCGTTATGTTAACCCATTTTCATTTCAGACACACGAGTACCTTATTAATGTATGTGAGCTTCTCAGCATTTATACTACATTGGAATTGAGATACTCTACGAAATTCGAGGAATCGAAAATTGCAGTTGCCAATAGAATATCGACAAATTACGACATTCATCTCCCGGTGATTATTTTCTTAATGATTAGCTCAAAACCTAATTGAAACTTATTTTAGAAAATGAATAAAAAATATGTTCTTAAAACTTTAATGTCTGTTAAGAACATTTACCGTCAAAAAGAGATAATGCGGAAACTTTTCGAGTAATAAATTGCCTTGATATATCTGGGAAATTATTAATGTTCACCACTGAAAAATTTTATATATTATTTCTAGAAAATATCTTGTCCCTAAACATCAGAATGGCTTTCAAAAAGAACTCAACGATGACGAATATGTAATGTACCTGATAAACTACAATTTATGGAAATGTCTCGAAGATGAACTTGATGAAAAGCTGAAAATAGACATAATCGCGAATTCATTTATGAAACCAAGTAATACGTTAAGGTGCCCTATTTAAAGAAATCAAATAATATAGATATATCTCATAAGTTATATTTTCAGGAAAAACTTTGCATATGCGCCTTACATCCCGAAATTCAAGACTAAGATCGAGCAAGCTACCAAAAACATACTTTCACAAAATTTCAAAGGAATATCACTAATGAAGGTATTTGATGTTTTGTTATACAACGTTTTCATTTTTGCAGCACTATCTTTTACAGGCTATAGAAGATAACTGGAGGCGTCATCAACATTCATTAAACATGGTGATTGTGAGTATAAATAAAGTAAATTTGTAGAAAGTAGAACTTCATTGCAAAATAAATGTATGGCTATATAAGACTTCCAAGCTTTTTAAAATAACATCCGTTCTGAGGAAGTAACTAATAATCACAAATTGCATTTTGGAACCGCCCCGCTAGCATTTGCCAAGTCGACAAATAACTTACAGTGACAGGGAAGTCCGCGCATAAAATGGGTCTAAAGACATCGGCAAAAATCAAGTCCCTTCAGAAGCTAGCTTCAGTGTAATTGCCTTTCGTCCGTAAGTGTGAATGGTCGACTGCATTGCCGTGGGAAATCGAAGACCAGAAGGCTGTAGTTTGCCGGTTGCTCCGGCTTGAAGCACTGAATTGTATGCACCTTTGTACAAGGCAATGCCGTTTAGACAATTCGTAAATTATAAGATGATGACAAGTTACAAGTTACGGTTTCCTACCGTCTGAAAAAGAAAAAAAAGCTTAAATTTTTGGTTCCGTGGAACCAGCCTTGACTGTCCACTGGGCTACCTTTGTGATAAAAGTGAACTTATTGTCATTTGCCTTGTTGGTTTCGTATTTAGGATCGGGATTTTGTGCGGGTCATTGAGCGCGACCGCGTCCGTATGTGTAGGGTAACAAGCTGACTGAAACGGTTACTTGGTTCGTTAACTTGGCCACTTCACGTCAAGCGAATTCGTTTAAGAAAGGTGCCCCAATCTGCTCATCTTTTTTATTATGTAGATAGTGCTTTGGAATTGTATGGTGTGTTGATCAGAAAATTATAGTCAGGCTGGGACTTGACGCCACTTTAGCATATAGTTGTGATGTTGAAAAACGGGAAAGATGGGTTCTTCTGCGACGGCGTGCTTTTAAGAAGTTCTAATGAGCTGCGTCTTGTCATGCGCTGGTGAACTCGAGGCTAAACTCGACTAAGTGGCCCATATAGCCGTTAGCCAATTTTACTGATTGTGTTTTTTTTTGCGTTTTTTGTGTTTGTTTTTGATGGTGTTTTTGTTTGTTTATTTATCTTCAGTGTGGTGTCTTTTCGTGTATTTTTTTCTACGTTTTGTTAGTTATTCTTCAAGTTTTTTACCCTTCCTACCACCAGGGGACGAGGAGCATTCAAAAATTGAAGAATAGCTAACAAAAAATACGCGGAAAGACAACACACTGAAGACAAACAATAAAAAAAAACACCTCCAAAAAACACTCCTCCAATAAAACACACCTCCAAAAAAACACACAACACGATCGGTAAAATTGTCTAACGGCTATGCTGCCCTGCTGAGAATAAACGCTCTGTCTGCAACAACGGAATCGAAAACTACATACTCTATATCATCATCCTACAAAATTTTAAAAACCTATCTTTTGTGGAAGTGTGTTAAAATCAATATTGAAAAATGCTCTCTCCATATATCTCCAGTACAAATCAAAACACACAAAACGTGTTCTTGCTTTGTGCTCTTCTATTGTAAGGAGTGTTGTTAATTGATTGCGCTGCATTCTTTCTATCTTCTCTTTGATAAGATGTCAAATGATTTTCTCATCAAATCCATTCTTTGTTCCTGTAGCTTGGTTGTATTCGATTTCTCTTCCGACTTTTTCCTGGTCCATTCCTTTAACCGTCGGCAGTACTTTTTCAGAACTGCCAATTGACGGGTCAATATTCAACTACTGTGAATTTCAACTTATTTCATTGTGTTACACATAACATTTAATGCATTTTGAGCCTTGGAGTTAAAATAACCGCACGTTGTATACCAAAACTTAAATACTAACTTTGACAGAAAATCCTATTCAAAGGTTCAGCAACACTGCCCTTATCGCTCTCAGTACACTCTGATTCTAGTTTATCGAAAATGAATAGCTGTCACACACCAATATGATCCCCCATTAACAGTATAGAGGCAGTGCGGTGTTGTCAGTTCTATATTATAAAAAAACCACCACCTCAGATCGAAAAATCCCTAACATAGTATCATTTCAGCTTATTGAAATGTTAAATTCTCTTTCGTAACAAAAATACCTTTCAAATGTTTTGTATTGCAAGAAATAAAATGTTTTAGCAGTTTGAAAATGTCCGTTGGTTTTTTCCCAACTTGGGCGAAGCTATACCTGCAGTTTTGTTCTCGTTAAAATCCTTATAGATAGACCGTTCAGACCGTTATAGACCGTTTCTTAGCTATGAACGTTTACAGGTCTCAAAAATGTGTTGTATTCACTTCACTGTGAGTCTTTTGAGTGAAAAGTGACAGTTTCACTAATTTTTCCCTGATTTGACTCCAGTTCCTGCTAACGGCAGCATCAACTCAAAGCTACCTGTGATTGTTGTTGAATTTGAACCAGCGACCACCACACACATTAGAAACCGACACTCTGTTGTATTATAAGGTTACATTTGAAGAAAAATAAAGAGAACATAATAGTGTCTTACATTCATAATTCAAATAATTATGTTATTCATAAATTCTCTTCCTTTCAGGATATTTCATCAGACTCTGTCAATGATTGGAATATAGAAGATGTACAAATGACTCCTTTAAGTTTTCCCAAAATCAAGCTTGAACATCCGGAGGTTATCGCCACGGTAGATTTAACAGTCGAACATAGTCCTGAAAATGATAAACAATTAGATTGGTTAGACTACCTCGTTGGAAAAGTAAGAGCTACGACGATTTCAAGCAGACCCAAGGAAATTTTAGAAACTATTATTCTTGATGATTTTGATTATGCCGAGGAACAATCCGAAACTATTGCACGATGTAACACCGATAATATCGATGACTTGAGTAAAAACTATATTAGCGATGAAATTAACAAATCTCACGAACCAGATTTAGGAGCGAAATCAATATCGTCTGAGCTTAATGGAAGAACAAATAGTGACAATGTTAGTGACGGCTGTTTTGATAGTCCATCTTATTCAAACATCTCAACGGTTGACGTTTCTTCGAAATTACTTCAATGTCTGCCAAAAGAAAATCTAACAGTGACTGAACAAAATGTCGAAGAAAATTCAAAGGCACGTCTAGAAGACAGTACAAATAAATCTGAAGTAAGCGGCGCGATAAAACTTTTAGACACCTCAAGTTCGAAAGTAGTGGATTCAAATTGTAAGATATCGATAAGTAATTCAGAGAAAACTCTAGAAGATATCTCTAGAAATCAAGAAATTCAACAACATGATAAAGAATCAAGTGAAAGTTTTAGAGACCAACTGATGGATTTACAAAATTCATTTAAAAAGGACTCAATCTTGTTAGCGGAAAAACTTAATAAGGCTAAATATTTGGAGACTGTAACGGAACCATGCCTAAGTACTTTGGGAGAAAAAAATCATGATAATTTTGTGTGCAATGATCCGTCAAGATTTAATTCAAATCAGGTTAAACTTAGACGGGAAAGTGAAAAGCCAAATTCGACTAATAGAGGTTTTCACTGGAATATTGATTTTAAAACAAATATTAATACAGAAGAAGATATGGAGAGTGAAGATAATACAACTAATTTTAAACGGAGACACCTGTCGCCAGTGAACATAAAAACATATTCTAATAAGCACAAAAAATCTTCAGACAAAGTGTTCGTATCTCACACTCCTGTTGCACTTGAAAATAATGAACCTGATTTAAATTCATTACAATCTGATGAAAGTGTAGAAATGCCAGAGAAAGGCACGGAAAGTGAAGTATTAATTGCAAATGAAGCATCGGACAGTATGGAAAAGCAAGAAGAATTAAATAAAATCGATGACTTATCAATCCAGAAATTCATTGATTCTAAAAATAATATTGGTAGTACAGATTATGTTATGACCATGAATCATAGTGCTAATATAAAATACCCAGCTAGAGGCTCAGAAGATCATAGACTTGAAGATGAAGATGAAGATTATTTAATCAAAAATATCGCGAAAAAACTAACAGTGCATTCAAAGAAATGTCAGACGAAAAAGCGTAACGATGTATCTGATGTTGGTAGCATTCACAATACTTCTGAAAACACTTTGCTTGACATACCAGTTTTTACTTCATCATCCGACGAAAACGATGATTCTGGAGAATCAAACATATTGAGCATATTGGATGAAAGTGATAATAGTAAAGAAGACACCATTAATTTCAGTATAAGTCGAGGGGCAGATAGTGATACACACGTTCGGAAAATTTCTCCAAAGACTGACATTTGTGACATAAAGCGCACAAATGTTGATAACATAATATTTAGAGTTTCTTCCGATAACCGGCTATCATCGCTGATTCCGAAAAATGTTGATGTTAAATCATTTGTATCAAATTCAAACGTTGTATTCAGCACGAATATAAGCAAACCGGTCGATCAAAACAGAATTGACTCAAATGTGGATATGGGGGATATTAGTGGAAGTTTAAATCATCCTGAAATTACATCACCGCCGATGGAAGAATTTACGAAGTCGGACAAGACACTGTTTAAAACTTTTTTGAAGAAAACAAATAATTCTACGAATATTGCTCCTGTGGAGTCTGAATTTGATAAGTTTCTGGGAGTTGATTTGATTCCACAAGAAAACAACGAGAAAAATGGCGAGCAGCAAGTAGTAAATGAACAAGTAAGTTAAAATTTACATTAATATTATCTACACCATCCACATATTATTTTATGAACACCTCCGTAATTTGGGAAAAGGCTATTGAACTGGGATTATGCTACATTCTAAAACAATTGAGATGAGATGATTATGTTGGTAATAGTTGACAAACCAAATGAGCAATATGCTTACTTGGCTTATGTTACAGTGAAGCAACCGCGTGCAATTGAAAAGAATGTGCTCCGGGTCTTCTTCGATCCCGCATGTCGGGCAATTCGGAGAGTCATCTAAACTGAAGCCTTGTAGGTACTTTCGATAGGCACCATGTCCAGGTGAACTGCGTTAGATCGTATGTTACTTCTCCATGTGGGTGTTTGATCCATTTTTCAATATAGTGGATGACCTTGTATGTCCATCTGCCATCTGAAACTTGTTCCCATCTTCTAGGCCATGCCAGCTCTGATCTTTGTCACTTCACCTTTGTGTCGGCATTATTGTTTCTGTGGAGTATATTTCGGCTGCGAGAATGTCAATTGGCATCATACCTGCTATCACACATGCCGCTTCTCCGGAAATGGTCCTATCTAAACTTCTTTTTATTTTGCGTTACTGCTAGCTCGTGTGCCCACACTGGCGCTGCACACAGCAGAATGGAGCCCACAACTCTGGAGATCAGGATTCTGCGATTTTGACTTGGTCCTCCGATGTTAGAAAGCATCCTTGCTAGGGATGCACTAACGTTAGACGACTTATTGCAGACATGTTCGATATGAGCTTTAAATTTAAGTCTACCGTCAATCATAACTCCTAGATATCTAATTGCAGACTTGGATCTAATTTTTGGATCCCCCACAGTGATTTCAAATGTTCAATTTTACGGTGGCTGCCAGTGGCTTCCGTCTTAGATGCTGCCCGTTTCAAGCCTGCATTGTCTTGCCACTGTTTCGTGATGTATACCTCGTCAGCGAGTGATTCGACCTCGTCTGAGTTTTCAGCAGATACCAACACTACTATGTCATCAGCAAACCTGATTATCGTTGCCTCCGATGGGAGCTTCAGATTAAGCACGTCATTGTACATGGTGTTCCAAAGGAGATGCCCCAATACGGATCCTTGTGGGACACCGGCTGTTACGTCGTAACGCTTCGGTCCTTCTTCGGAATCATACCACAGTGATCTGTCCCTCAAGTATTTGCACTACCCTGGCAAGGTAAGAAGGAACTAGGGCATTTCACGTGAAGCGGACAAAGAAAAAAGTCGAGGCTCTGGATTTCGTTCAAAATGTGCACAATGGTATTTGTATAGGATATGAACGTGGGGACGCAATTTTTCTTTTCTATGAGGTTTAGTTGCCGAGCTATGGGCTTTTGAATAATTGACAAAATTGATAAAAGGTTTTTTTGGAAGCCGATTCTGAAATTCGGAAAAAAAATTCGGAAAAACATTAATTTTTATGATTGGTATAGAAAATTAACTGTTGCTTTAATTTTGAAATTAGATTTGAAATATACTTTTTTTTCTTTGTTATACTGGAAGTAAACGCTTCAACTCGTTATTTGAATAATTTTTAAATATCAAAACAAATATAAATATCAAAACAAAGCTTAAAGTGTATTTATTTTATGATAAAAGTTTTAGAATCGGATGGCCAGTAGTTTAGGAAGTAGGTTATTTCCAATACATAAAAGTGGTATAAAGCGTGGTACCGAGAGCTTGTTTGGTCAGCTAGTTGGCTCAAAAACAAAAATTGATATCGAAATGTGCTTAGTAGCCTCATCTGTTATTTGAAAAAGGTTTTTTTTTTTATTTTTTCATAAGAACCTAATTAAAATATATGGCGCCTATATAATATATATGACGCCAAGCCATTTCGAATTTCTCGTTTTTTTCCGAGTTATTGTTCAGTGTTTGCAGTGTCTATTACTTTTGTTGATAAGTTAAAGAGTCTTAATTATGTCTCCGTGCGACTATCGATATTTCAATACTTCGATTTGAAATTTCATCGGAAGATTCAAAACCTAAAAAAAAATCCAGAATAATAGCAGAAAACAATTATGCCAAATTATTCAAATAACGAGTTGAAGTGTTTACTTCCGGTTTTACAAATAAAATAAAATTTGTATTTCAAATCTAATTTAATAAACGGCAACTAAACCTCATAGAAAAGAAAAATTGCGTACCCACGTTTCTATTCTCTAGAAGTATCATTATGCAAAATTTGAACGAAATCCGGAGCCTCGACTTATTTTCGTTGTCCGATTCACGTGAAATGCCCCAACTCTTAGTTGAAGTAGTTTCTCCACTATTCAGTTCCGATTCGCTGAGTTGAACGCGTTTTAGACGTCAAGTGTAATAACTGCACAGTATTTGCGTGATGCTCCTCGTGTTTCGATTGCGGTCCATAACCAACTTGATGGCGTCCAGAGCCGAGTGC